>JARVGP010001232.1:0-20423 GCA_029876185.1 Mansonella ozzardi
TTTTTTTTTTTTTTTTTTTTTTTTTTTTTTTTTTTTTTTTTTTTTTAATTTTGAAAATTTATGGAGACTTCCGTTAGTCATTTAGAGCAACAACTTTTAACAAAATGTCAATGGGCTTTTTGGAGCATGCTGATCGAGTTAAACGACAAGTTCACCTTCTCAAGAGTTTGTTTTTACTTCAAAATTAATTTGTTTTCAAGCTTCTCATAAATATATCAATAGGAAAAATATTACTTATTAAAAATTATACACATTTCTAATTAATTTTAACGAATTGCTCAATCCAATTTCCTTCTTACTGTTGTTTTTATTTGGTGTTGCAAAGAGATGCAGATTAAAATGTTGAAAAATGTTTCCCTACTCTGTTTTTTACTTTCCTTCCTTTCTCTATCAATCACATACTGTCATCTAGCTGTCCTTGTTACTGAGTTCAGTTAAAACATAACGTTCCAGCTTCTGTGATTCCAGATCAAGTTCGCATTGATGTCATTCGTTTTTATGCAATACATGAGGAGTACTCTAATGTGTTAGAATCACGCACTCTACGTAGAATATATCGTTATACTACTGAAATTATGAATACCACTGTTGAATTTAATGGCAAAATATATCGATTTGAGGATTTCTGTGAAAAAAGTCGTAATGAAGAAGTAAGTTGGATCCTCACTAAACTTTCATGATATCCTTATCAGTGTTGAGATATGCAGATTCAAGGTCCTTATTATTTTTTTTGAGCATTAAAATCTATATTTTTGTTTTATTCGGTCACTTTTTTCCCAGTAACTTCAGGTGATATACAAAAAAGAATACTTTAGAAATGCTCGAATGAATTGAATGTTTGGCTGAAGCAAGCGGAAATACTCTTCCAAGATGGCAAAGTTAATTTCAATCCAAATTTGCAGCTTTCATATCCTGTGATGTATCTGTTCAACCGACCCAAGGATATCGGTCAGGTGCATCATTTACAAAGTATCATTTTTACTTAAGCTTTTTTTCCGCAACAATCATTAAATGTATTTCAGGTTATTTACGGAGTAAATGTCACAGGTCGGAAACGTGAAATAAATAGTGCGAAAGTGGTCACAGTGCACTGGTATATCAATTTCAAAAGTTCACCTGAAAAAGAGAAAGCTTATGTGGCTTTTCGTAAAGAATTAGATAATTTCTGGCTTTCCAAAAGGAATGAATCCAAACTTAAGTTTATTCCACATAAGTAAGCTTTTCAAATATTTTTTCACTTTATTTTACTAAATATGCCATTAAATTCAGTAAATTGGTCTGATTTTCGTTGCTATACATTGCTTAAATATGACTTCCGTTATATCTTATTATAATCAAAACTTGTACATCGATTAAAATTAATTGACAACCATTTACTTGATTTAATTTCTAAATATCTAAAAAAAAAAAAAAAAATTTCTAAAAAAATAAAAGTGTTGCCCTCTGATAAATTTCATCTCTTGTTTTTTCTTCTTTTTTTTTTGTTCCCTTAAATGTCTTGTAATATAAAGTTATCAGTGAGATTCCTTCATTATAATTTTTGATTGTCTCGAAGTTATCGAAATTTTCTAGCGATGAGGCAATGAACGATGAAATGCTTTTGATTATCGAAGGAGCGCTACCATTTGCAGCCGTTGTTTCAGTACAGCTGATGCTTTTCGTCATACTTTCAAATTATTCCAGAGATATTATCAAGTGACAATTTTTTTTTTTTCTTCATTTTCCTAGCTACACTGGACAAAAATTTACAATATAATTTTAACAAATAGATTTTAAGCTCTTTTTGTTTTCAAGCCCATATCATCATGATGACTCGTATTTTATCTCTGTCTGATATAGTCAGTTTTATCATATCATTAGATATTTGCCACTTCATCCTCAGCAGACACAGCTCATTATTTTCACTTACTACTTTCAACGAATAGCATATTTCTTTGCATTTGTTTACTTTGATAAAATAATAGTGCTCCATTCAGCCTTCGGAGTTATTACCGGCAGATGAAAGTCCTCATTTAGAGAAGTTCTCTTTTACAGCAGTGGAAGGATGAAAAACAAGATTCCCGAAATATTTCTTGCCGGTTTTTGAAACATCACTGACCAAAAAGTACCAAAAAAAAGTATATACCAAAAATAAGTATATTTTTGAAGTATAAAAATAAGTATATTTTTGGTATATACTTTTTTTTTGGTACTTTTTGGTCAGTGAGAAACAAGTTTAAAGGACACCATTATAACTTCATAAATAAAATGGAAAGGACACATCAAGCGTGACATTGACGTCAGTTCTACGGCCGGTTAATGTCATTTAAAATGAGTAAATGGAATGTGGACAGGAAATTGAGAAGAGGAATATTTGTGAATTCCGTTTTCAAAAAATGAAGTAAACAAACATTCAATTAAGTGAATAAGCCTACTGATTAACTTACTGCATTAATCTATCCTACTTTTTCAAATTTTTTTCAAGATCAAAACCGATGGAAGGTTATATGGCAGTGATATCGGTTATCTTATCACTAATTTGCACTCTCGGACTTCTATTTCGTCTCGGGATGCCTTTCAATCCTGTATGCTCAACAATGCCATTTTTGATCCTTGGCATTGGTAATACTTGAAAGCTATTTATGTAACTTTTCTGCTTGTTCTTTTATTTTTCCAACTGCTAACGAACTTTTTCTTCAATCTTTCATGTTCTTATAAGGTGTTGATGATGCATTCCTGATGTTGGGCGCTTGGCGTACGACAGATCGGCGCTTATCGGTGGAGGAACGTATGGCACTGACAATGAGCGATGCTGGGCTATCTATCACCGTAACATCAGTCACTGATTTCGGTTGTTTTGGTAAATTTCTTAGTTATTTCAAATGGAATAAATGAAAAATTGTATTTCTGAAAGGAACTTTTCTTGCAAAGGAAATTTTTGATTTTGCTTTCATCACTTGAATGGATAGACATGATCGGGAACTTTTTTTTTAACCAATACTCATGCGGTGCAACGCTAATCACAATGCTGGGGTTACTACGTCGATTAGGTATACGTGATAAGTAAGGAGCTTAGGAATCAAGCGAAAAGCTAAGTGCAAACATTTTTCGATATTCAAAATTAGGCTGCTGAAAACAGAGTTTAAAGAAAGTTATACTTTCTTTCTTATCTTTCCATCAGTTTTAATTGACTTGAAAAACTTTTTTGTATGCAAAAGAACAAATTATAAATTAATTACTTACATAGGCAGCTAGATTTCATCCCGAAGGAGAGCTGCGAAACTGAACCAGCGTATACATAATGTATTACATGTTACAAAAAGCGCATATGATTTGAATTTCAGAACACTGAAACCTTAAATTAAATAAGTTTATTAATTCAATGTTTAGCTCTTGGTTATTTTCTCTGTCCGATACCGGCTGTTTCGGATTTCTGTCTATTGACAGCTATTGGTATCATTATGGATTACCTCTTTCAAATCACATTCTACGCATCGATTATGGTCTACGGTGGTCGAAAAGAGGCTGATGGTGGACTGATGTCGTGTTGCTACAAATCGAAATTGAAGGAAACTACTACAAGCAATCACTACATGCAACGTGGGTTCTTGTCTACATAAAAATGTGAGCCAACGCTTCGCTTCAATAACCTGTTGACAAGTGTAGTATTGTAGCGTTTACAGAACGCTCAGCTGCGATCCCTTGCAGTAAAATATTACTGCAACATTTCCTTGTCACAAATTGGAAGATAGACAGTTAGACAATAAAAAAAAAAGTTGTTTGTTTTTCAGTCCTATAAATCTTTTTGAACCTATATTTTCTTCAGAACCTTATATTCATCGGTGGTTTGGTGACACTTATGCTCCATTCATACTGCGCAAAGATATTCGAATTATCTCATTAAGTGTCTTCCTCATTTATGCTTCACTGGCCATTTACGGCTGTATAACCATTGTAGTTGATATAAGTCCAAGGAAGTATATTCGCGATGATTCACCTATGCAACCCTTTATTAATCTTGCTGGTGAGCTGAAGTTTTATTCAAGCTTAATCCGTCATTGAAATTTTAGAAATGTTTAATTTGCATAATAGATCTAAGAAGTTGAAACACACAACTAACCAGACCCCGTGGTATGGTCTTGGATACTGCAAAAGAGTTCTTGCAATAGCTCACATCTTTTTCAATAACATGGTTAATAATATGTTATCTTAAAATACTCCCAATATTACGCGAAAAAATGACTATGATTTTATCTAAAAATTTCATCAAGAACAACCGTTGAAACAATTTTATTTTAATTATATTTTATTGAAAATTGTTAATGTATATGCTTGAGTTAATGCTCGAGTTAAAAAAAAAAAGCAAAAGATGATTTCATAGATGATTTCCATTAGATAAATACATTTGGGCGGACAACGTGATGCCCATTTTTTACGTGATGAATCCGCCGGATTTTCGAACGTTGCAATCGCGAACTCGGATGAACGAATTAATCTATCGTCTCGAACATACGGCATTTAGCATCGGGCGAGTATCCACCAATTTCTGGATCTGGGAATATCAGCGATTTTTAAATGATTTTCCTAATATCAATTACACCAAAAACTTCTATGAAAGGAAGTATTTGATCGATTTTTTCGATCAACCCGATAGCCAGCAATACAAAGGTATTTTTACCATTATTGCAAGGAATTTTCCGCATGCATTGTATTACACTAATTATTAATTTTTTTGCACTCAATCAAAACTAAACTTTCACTTATAGAAGTTTTGATTCAATTAAAATTTGAAATAAGTGTTTTGTTGTTTTTAGCTTACGTTAGAATGAAAAGCAATGTGACAAATGGAGAACCATGTATTGCAGCTTTTGCCTTTCAAACCAGTTTTTATGGACTTGATTCATGGGAGAAACGACATGTAAGTCATGAAGGAGTTTGAAAAAAAGAAACAAAGCAAATAACTGTCTAATTAGTACACATTAATAATCGATTATGGACAAAACTTCCTCAAAGATATTGGAAAACGTTCAGATTGTCTACTATTGAAAGTTGTTAACTGATAAGAAATATTAGGAAAATGAATCCTTAATTCTTTCATAATGAACAGAATTCTTGATTAAGACGCCATATATAATCCTCAAACACTGGAGAAAAGTAGGAAGGAAATGAAATTCATGTATCAAATTGTGATTTCTGCAGAATGAACTGTATCGATGGCGTGCAATGATTGCAGAATACCCTGATTTTGATATTTTTTTGGCTGGAATTTTTTCGCCTTTTCTAATTGATCAGCGCAAAAGTATAGCACCTTCTTCCATGCAATCTATTGGATCTGCAATCTCTGTTATGGCAATCTTATCCGTCTTTTTTCTTCCTGATAAGGTAAGTGTATGAAAATAAGCACCAGTCTGAATTCCACACTAATTAAGAAATTTACACGACATTTGCTTTGGTATTGCGCTTTTTACTTTTAGATGCTGAACGGACTGATACTTGAAGATTCGAAAAAAAAAAAAAAAAAAAACCAGTCCGATCTTCCAAACATAGAAAATTTTCATTAATCATTTTGACTTGAAAGCAATGATTTGCAGCAATCGGTGTTTTTCATGACTTGGAGTTTGTTATCCATTTCAATGGGTGTGTGTGGTGGTTTATCGCTTTGTGGTAGCGATTTGGATTCAGTTTCCATGGGATGCATCGTGATGGCCATCGGGCTAGCAGTTGACTTCTCCATACATATTTGTTATAGATACCATCGATCGTCCCAAAAAACTGCTAACCAAAAGGTTTCATTCATTTAAAGTTGCATAGTTCGGATAAAAGTTTTCTTGTTTCATTTTTTTTTTCTTTTGATGCCAGTTTTGAATATTTCTTTTTTTGGGAACACAGAATCGTTATTTTGGAAAATACACCACAAACTAATTTTGAATTTCCACATTTACAGGTGCAAGAATCTTTGAGGTTAGTCGGCTGGCCAGTATTGCAGGCCGGTAGCTCCACCTTGTTCTCCATGTTATTGTTACCGTTAATACCAGCTTACTTGATACGCGTCTTTTTCCAAACGGTGATGCTCGTCAACGTGATTGGATTGATTCACGCGCTTTTATGGTTACCACAACTGATTTCCTTGTTAGACCCTTGCGAACGAATACCGCTAAGGTTCCAGTATCCTCAAAAAGAGTGCGAACAGCCATCTTGATGTATCGCTTTTTCTTTATTTTTAATTTGAGTGATACGATGCTTTAGTGATGGATAGTCTTTAATGGAGCTGAAACAATTGATCAGCATAAAATACAATGTCGCGTCTCGCAGTTTGATCTTTTGAGATGATATGTTATTTGTTCAGTTTCCTATGGTTAGCTGATGAAAGTCTGCTCTTGAACTCCGAAACAATAATGTGCAGTGAGTGACTAAGCAATGAGTTCATTGCTGTTTGCTTGTTCCTTTGAGCAGTTCCATTTTATTAAGATGTATCTTAATGTTCATGTTACTGTTATTTTCATGCTCACTTGAAGTATTTTGATCGCTTTACCTTAAATATCCGACCGAATTACAAAAGCAATGCGTTGGTCAATTTATGCTTAATAAGTTTAAGTACTTTTGTTGAAAAAGGTTTTTTTGTACTAAATGACTACTATTATGTTATGAAATATTCATTAAATTACCTCTAATTTATCATTATTATTATATTAATGTGAGAATCGGTTTTTTTTGAAATTTAATTAAATTTCAAATTTAGCAAATTTCATTAGCAAATAAATATATAGATTTTAAATTGCAACAAACGGTTCTGTTGCATACAGTATTAAATAAATTGTATTGCGTGACAACGTAATTTCGATGAAAATGTGAAAAAGAAATAAAATCATCGCAGAAATAAACATCATATCAGTCATTGTCAAGGACAAACAATCATTGCAGCTTAATGCTGCGAAAGTAAAACATTTGTTGTAATGAAATCAAACGACAACGGAAAAAAGCAAAATTGCTTGAATTCCTCAGAACAGTCTCCGCTTACAAGATATCCGTGATTCATTTGGCATACAGCGATGTTTTCTTGGCTTTGGAAATATTCACATAATTCGACCAAACTTATCTTTGCACAAAGAATCAATCAATGCATTTGATGAGTAGATTTGATTAATTTGAAAATAGCTGTCGTGGGTGAATTACAAATAACTTGGCTCGAAGTAAATGGAAATATTATAGTTAGGAATTTCCATACATTCTCTAACTGCTTCAGTGATTTTTAAAGTTGCAAGGTTTGTTCTTAATTCAAATTCTGCTAAATATCTGATGATAACCTGCAGTCAAAATTCCGCTAGCAAAGTAAGTTTGCATGGCTATCCAAGACTTTATGCACGTCTTGAATATTAGGAAGGAATGACCAACGCTCCGATGGATTTTTGTAAACAAAATTATCAGAATTAATATTGCAAAACACTTGAAACTGTATGAAAAACGTTACTGGACAACTCGTAATCTCTTTAACAAAGTATTGTGCTTAAAAATATTATTAAGGATTAATTTGGAAGTCTATCACATTATTCTGGATATTACCATTGCAAAGAATAAGTAAAGTGGAATTAATGTGGAAATTTGGGAAAATTAAACTGAAATTTATAAAAAATTACATTTTTATTAGGGTCAAAAGATCCTGTCAACATCCAGAGATATCAGTAATCAAGGGGGAAGTTCTGTGACTATTACCTATATTACCACGAAGAGATAAAATAACAAATTCCATAGCGAAAAAAAGGTCTTTTGGCAGATGGTCATTTCTTTCGCTCTACAAATTGCATACACTGATAGCTTCTGGATTATTCATGAATGATATCAAATTTTTTAAATTAATTCCATGTAATTTTCATCAGTTAGAAGTTCCCATTAGTGCCAACAATACATGTGTGTTAAAAGACAGTTCAATTATTTTCTCATTTTGATCCATTTCAGCGGACTCAGAATGGGACAACAGGCTCAGTAATGAACTTCATGTATGCTGACTTAACCGGTAAATATACCTCCTGATTTACCAAAATCATCGGAAAACTTCCAATTTATCGCATCAATTCTACTTTATTCGAAAGCGGAAAGGATTGCGTAATTATTCTGAAATAAATTAAACTGGACAGTTTTATGTTCAGAACTATTTTTGGAGAAAATGTCCTCCAGTAAAGATGCTACGATTGCAAACAACTAGTCACTTGAAAGAAACAAGATCTGTCTTACGAGTCTTCGTTATTTTCCGCAAGAACTTTGTGACTGTTGTTCCTCCACAATTTAGTCAATCGCGACAACATTAAATATTCAAAAACAAAACTGCAGAACAGCCCAAAGAAATCACTGTTAGCAATATCCAATTAATAATAGCTGTGAAGAGTCGATAGGAAATGGTAATTTAAAAGTAATATTCTGCGATGTAAGCGGATTTAAGTCCACAATTTGTTTTCACTTCCTAATTCTTCAGTTTCACTTTATTAAACATCACTTTACAGTTCATTTAATTCACATTTACTAACTTTCAATGATATATTTTATCCCAATAGCTATACATTTTCCACAATGCTATATTTCCTTCATTCACTATTTCAAGACTGAACTAGCATGCACATCGTTTTCTTGACTAACATAGCTGTTATCGGCTATTTCCAGTGATATTCTCAATTCACTCTCTTCCTTATATTCATTACTGTAGCTTAACTATCTATAATTTCTAGAGAAAAAACAATACCTTACAATGAATACGATATAATCAGGAAAAAAATCATAGCTTTGATGAAATCAACGATGTACAGAATTTCGCATTGTCAAAACTATTGGTAAGAAATACACATGAAAACACGAATGTGATTTCAATATGTGAACTTCTCTTATTATTCAAATCAGTCAAAATTTCAAATTCTATAGAAATTGGAAGATCCTTTTGGCAGCAAGCTTCCTTGATTATCTTTCAGGTAAAATGAAAGTGTATATTGCGCTGGAAAAAATATCGGATTAAAATCTTCTATCAGGATTGTTTTTACAAGCAATTAATTTAAAATACTAATGCTACTTTTTCAAGAGACAATATACGGAAGATTTATTCCAGTTAAATTTACGTCAAAAATTTAAAAGCAAAAATAAGATATCCCCTGAAAAAAATACAATGAAACATAATACCATTCACAGAGCAGTTTATTATAAAATATGAGGTAATAAGAGGTTCTGAACACTCAAAAATATCACTTGTAACAGGCACTCTTAATTCCTACCTAAGAATTGCAATATTATCAAAATTCTTTCTGGATTTCAAAACATTTCTTAATTCCCACTCGCCAAAATGTTTATCCAGATAGTAGCGGCAATAGGCGTCGCCTATGATTGTATTACGCAGTATGAATCCAAATGTACATTATCAATAGATAAATCAGCAAAAATCGAGGTAGTAGATGCAAGAAATTCATGTTTAGGAACTCAAGACTTGCACAGTGCATGAAGAGATCAAAACAAAATATTTCTAATAAAAATTGTTACGATTTTTGACATGGAAAACAGTGACTAATATATTATCACTGCTCAAATCTACAAATTAGTGCAACCATTCTTCGCGATGCATTATTGATGTCCTATATATGTGTAAATCACTGCATTTTAGCCCTCCACCTATATTCTGATTTTCCAAACAGAAGTTACTGTCTCTGAAATGAGTAATTTCAGTCCCATCCCTGTTTATTTTACATACCTAAATATAGACATCAATATAGGACGTAATAACGGAGCGACACAGTGGACATAATGGCTCCACGTAGGTTTCCAATAATTCCTCAACACATTCAGCGCATAAACAAATGTGATTACAAGGCTGCAATAAGATAGACTTCTCATGAATGAAACAAATACAACAAGTAATTCGGTTTATATCGTCAGCACCACAGTTTGAAGAATATCTTCGCAGTCGTTTCGATCTAGGAAATGGAATCATTTCAATGAAACTGACGCCGAGATCGTATAAAAGTCTCGCTGGCAAAAGCAGTAAATGTAGCAGAGTGGCAATTAATGGGTGCAAATACAGAAAAATGGTATGAACCAAGTATCGACAGCTTGGAGCAATAAATCGTATCAAAGAATTGCTAAGTTGTACAACAGAAATTTGTTTAATGATAATAATAAACACAGCACAACTTATGATTGAAAATAAGGAAATGGCTGTTAATATCAGTGGATGAGAGATTAATGAATTTAGCAAAGATCGAAATGGCCAAGCTATCAGACAAATGATTTCATAAATGAAAAGATGAATGAGCGAACAGAGCAAAGTAAGCAGAAAGGAGCAAGAACTTGAAAAGACTTCAAACGGTGACCCGATGTTATTGATTGTTTCGAACAATCGTAGGATAATGTGCACAAAGAGTGATATAACTTCATTACATATGCTGGCATATTGATCTAACAAATCTGCCAACGGTGTTAAGTTGGACAGAAATGTTTCCTGCAAGATAAAACAGAAAGATCTCCAAATTATTGGGATCGATGATGATTACTTTCAATAAATTCCCTACAATTTCTAGATGCAAAATGATCATCTATATACTGTCCAATAATAAACAACTATAGCGTTACTTCAAATAAAAGCAAGATATGAATGAGATGACATTAATAAAAATTTTCAACTCTTTAATTGTTAAATGATAAGACTTTTCTTTTATTACGCATCAGATTATCTAATCATCTTAATCCTAAAGATTGAAATTTTAAGATCTAGAAAAAATGCCTCTTATTGCAATAAATTAGAATAACATTACTACATCGATCTTCTGTCCAAAAGGCTAGCTGAAATGATATGAACTAACAATCTAATACTGTAAGTTGGCAATTACCTTTCCAACAGTTGCTCGTTGTACGCTTGTGACGTCACCAAAATGGGATTCTGAGAACTCACGTGAGTTTCTCAAAGCTTCAACCCCAAACATCACGTTGAAATGAAACCCATTTCCAAAAAAACAATCACATCTCCAGATACACACTTTATCTTAAAAAAAAAGTTTAGCAGATAAATAGTTGATCTGATTTGACTGTAATTCATACTTTTGAAATTTCGTACAATCAACGAAGTTTTTCCCATATCTCACGTAACCCATATCTTATACATTGCAATGAAAAAAATGCCATAAATGCCAATGCTTAGTGCTTCGTGTACCCAACACCCAACGAAGTAATCCGCTCTAAATGATGGTCTTCGGACAACAACACGTGTTTTGTTGTTTTGTTGTAACACAAATGACGCAGCGAGACGCTATGAAATCATATCTCACGCTATTCCAAGAATCTCGGATTCCTGTAATCTCTGTTACTTGTAGAACCACGTAATGGGTTAATTTTAGCTTTTTAACGAAGCGGAAGAAAGACTGAAATTAAGCGGTAAACATCTACGTAGAATATATAATGGAATTAGTATATGGAAGAGAAATGATCTTGAATAAGAAATTCCAAACAATTAAATATATGCTCATTTATTCTCGCATGATCCTAAATGTACTAACAATTTTGCCTAGATATGATGATACCGTAACCGTAATCCAATTTCCGTTGAAAATGCCACGACATTGTCAAACTAATTTACCTAATCTAGCAGTATTAAGCAATTCGTTTTTTTCCTGATCGAAAAAAGTCTAGTACCCCTGAATATTCTTGATGTGATATTCTTGAGTGTAGTACTCTTGGTCTAGTATTCTTCAGGTACTCATGATATTATTTTCTGGTATTCTTGTTCTCGTATTTTTGATCTTCTTGATTGACTTTCTTGAAATCACCTTTGAATTCTTAATTATAAAATCAATCTACATTTCCCGAGCTTGAATAATTATAGGATAAGCTTCCACTAAACGTTAACCTTTTTGAGGTCATATTTTTAAAAAATGATTGAATATGTGGACAAAACACAGATAATTCTAAAAAACACTAAATAAACGTATTTTCGGGAGATCATAAGACTGGAAGGAGGAAGAGATAAACTTTAAGAGTTGGAATTTTCTTCAATGTATTGGAACAAATAAGTAGTCACATTGCTCTCTTAATAAATTCATCACTTTTTATAAATTAAGTAGGCAGCAAATTAATAACGAGAGTGTTCAATCAGAATACTTTTTTATGAATATCAAAATTTCATTCTGCTTTTCAGAAAACATGACTGGATCAGCTTCCTATCCCGTATGTTCGAAAATGTGACGATACAACTGAGTTCATGAAACATACGACAAAACAGTAAACACTTCAAAGCACAATTAAATCATTTTTTTTTTTTTTTTTTCTGATAGGCCATGTTGCAACATACGAAAAGATGGATGAAAAGTCCATAGCGCCGTAACAGACCAATAAATAAATGCAAAAAGTAAGATTTCGGAACTCCAAAAAAATTTAGTATTCCAGTGCGGCGAAGACAAATTCATCAATCTTGAGATTCCAATAATAAATTAAACAATAAAAAACAAGAGTGGATAAACAAATACGCTAAGAAAAAATATAAATATGACTTGGTTTTGTGCAACACAGAACTCCGGAACTTTGACAGTTTCTGGAAAAGAACATTATGACTGACGTATACATAGTGTGTACGGCATACAGCGGATTTCGATCATCGCAGACGTCAAAGTAATGCAAATCCTGAATTTTACCTGAAATTCTGAGTGAATGTTGCTCCAAATGAGCATTCTAAATAATAGAAACGCAATATTAAAAGTGTGTACAAAAATGATGCACAGAGACTGATACAATCAAAAAAGAGAAACGAAACATTCCTAATTATACCTGCTAATTAATTAAGTAGTGACAGGACTTTCCAAGGCTGAAATATCGCGGACTCAGCAGCTATTAATAAAGACTTTTCTCTAAGACCAATATGTTTTTACAAATGATACAGCACAAAAATTATAAGTAATAATAAAATGATTAGATGATTGACGGTTATGTTCAGATTACCTAAAATATTCAACGGCAAGTTAAGATCAGAGCTCATTCGGATTACCAATCGTGCTTTTATGAAGTTTTAAACACAAAAAATAAGATTTTAATAATTCAGGAGCTATTGGAAACAGAGGGAATCATTAATTTTCATTAATTAATTGATGAAAAGGGAATCATTAATTAATTTTCAGGGGGCTCAAAGTCGTAAGCAAAATAGTGAAAACTCCAACGTTTTTGAAAAGAATAATAGTTTCAAAGTTTTAACAGCAGAAAAACTATAAGACGAAAAAAATATAAACAGAAAATAGAAAATTTGTTCGAAATTGTTCAACATGAAGCTCGGCAATGTTCGTCTACTATTGTAATTTATCGCTTATTTTTTGAATAAAGTGATGTATCCAGATTGGGCCCGGTAATGGCCAATCCCATTCGTTTCGTAATGCATCGTCAGGTACATCACTTTCGAACCAATAACATAACCAAAACCACCATAAATGGGAAAGAGGAGCTTTGGTCCTTTCCATCCTGAAAAAAATCTGAGAATATCAAAAAAATATAAGAACCTACTACAAAAAATAAACAGCTCAGAGCTCACATGTATAAGAAATGATGCGGTGATGCTACTGCAAATGGAAGAAAAAAGCTGGGTTCATCACCTCTGTATTTTTCCCAGCAAATGCATTTCCCTCAATATTCAATTATTACTGAACTAGCCTCTCCTCACTCCCTATAAAAAAATCAAAACAGAACAAAACAAAAAAGAAAGTATCCAACGCAAACCTTGGCATTGCGAAAACTTGATGGTAAGCATAAAAAATATGACTGGTTAACCAGTAGGCTATTAGCACATCCATTGTATAATGACCACCCGAAATGACAAGTGCTGCTATTCCAATGTATGTTAATGGTCCTGCGATATATCTATAAGACCTTCATAAATTTTCAACATTGCAATTTTTTTTTCATAACTACTCACCATTATTTACTACTTCCCATAATAATTCAAAACATCCATTGTATAACCAACCGCAAATAGGCCAATCTCCTTGGTGTATACTGAAGTAAGGTGAAATACATAATCGTTAACACAACCGTGTGACCGCTGAACATGAGATCGCCACAGAGAATTTTATCTTGACCCGAAGTTAGACCCAACGTTACAACATATGTTACAAACCTAAAATCCAGCAAAACATGAAAATAAAACTCATAGCATTTCGTAGATTTCAACAACACATACTGTAACAACAGTACTACTTCCTTTGTGGCCATTCAATATGAACAATTTCCAGGATGTTGATGAATCATTAGAACACCATCACATGCAGAACATATTTGAGCTAACATGTTACTGAGTTCCACAACTTGAAAAAGAACTTTGGTAGAATGTGTCCTTAAAGCTAAAAACTACGATATTCAAAGCTGAAATTATATCGGATAGTAGTCTGCACAGCAACAGTTCAAGTAGGAGTAATGAGTAATCGTTACCTTGTTGTTATTTCCGTAGCATACATGGCAGTTCTATTAACCTGTGGCAAGCATATTTCATCACGGTTTTTAAACGATGGCGGTAGAAACGTCAAACCAAGAACTATTGCCCGCAAACCATACATAATACCTCCAAGTAACAGCACACGACGAAACACTATTAACCGCTTCTTATGCAGCAGAACACATGTGAAACCAAGTACAGCACTGAAAAACATGATGAATAAAAAATCAGGACAATCCTGAAATTACTACCACAGAAATGGACTAAAATGAATGAAGGATAAACTGTGATAGTGACGACTGTAGCCAAGTGACAAAAGTTTGTGACAACTGTTTTGGACTCAAACTTCGAAGTGAATGAGGCACAAATCTCTTGCTTTGCTTAGAAATTCCGAAATATACTGAATTTGACTTTCGTCTTCTAAGATATGCGACCAAATTCTTCATCAATCGGAATATTAACAGGAAAGATTAAATAAGAGAAGAAAAGATTAAAACTAACTTTAAAGTGGAAAATATGTCGCCGACAACCCAGGCCCACCTCTGCTGTGGTATCAGCATAAAAACGAGGTCTGGCAATGGTTCTCTCGGTACTATATCGTGAATCACAGTGAGCAGAAAAAAATTGAGGAATGCCGATATTAACAAACAAACAAATGCAGCGCACGTTTTCAGAACTTCCTTTTGCCATATCTGAACAAAAATTCTAGCCATCAGTCCCACAAATACTTTCAGACTGAAGTTTGTAACGAATTATTAAACATAGGATTTGCTAAGCAGCATTCTTTCCGATACCTTCAAAATTTAATATAAGAACAGTATCTAACCTTCACGAAAAGTGATGCAACTGCTTGACACCATAATCCAAAAAAAAGCAAAAATAAAGAACTAATCATTCCTTATTAATAAATTACGATCGAAAAAGGGATACCAATTACTGTCAAGAGAACGCGAAACATTTTGTAAAAAAAGAGAAAAAGGAATGACCGGCACTAGTAGAGATAGGAAGATATATCATCACCGGCAGTACAACATATTAAGTGGAAGACAGTATTATTATAGTGATGTTAGTAACTTGATTTAAAATTTAAAGCAGAATTTAAGTCTTTTAATGCGGATAACCAAAAACAAATAGTGCAGGTCTCAAGAACAGATTTCTAAAGAAAAACCAGGAAGCAGATAATAATAAATGACAAACCCTATCTTCTCTTCAACTCTCAAAATCGAAGTATATATTTTTGAACATGATTAACAAGTAATCAAATAAGTAATCCGCCAAGAACAAGCTTAACGAAATAGAATTTATCAGTGCTTTTAAGCTTTTTAAGTAAGTAAGAAATAAATATTTGGATTACTCACAGAATGAATTAATTCTAAAATAAGAGAAACTTATAAACATTCAAGAACTTGCCAAGGGGAATTGTGCCGAATGCTGCTGCTTACGCATAGCAGTAATCATTACGGTATCACACCACCCGCGATAAATTTTTTTGAATAATCTGTGATAAAAACAATCAGTAACATCTGAATTGTGACAATGACAACTTGATTTCGTTAAATTAACTATATAATCGAATTGAAAACTGACCTTAAAAAATTTCCTGACAAAGCATACAAACTGAATAAAAAGTACTCGAATAGACCAAGGAAAAGACAAGGTAAATGCTGCTAATGTTAAACTACAACGACATTACCGAAACGAAGTAAATTTCCTACAGTGATACTTCTAGGAATCGAACAATGCTTTAAAAAAAAAAAGCACTTACTATGGGAAAAAGCTCAATGCCGACGCATCTAATTCTAAATTATTGCTCAAAGTAGAGTAGCTGCGAAATAGTGATAATGATGATGGTGATGGTGCTGGTAGCATCTTTTCCCAAAAAAAACAAACTTTGGAGTTGTCTAATGGCTATTTATTGAATCTCCTGAGCGCTCTATCGCCTTAGAGGCTTCATCGGCTTCTCAACTTAACTTATACAGAAGACAAGAAACAACCACTCCATTTTAGCAATACAAAAAAAAAAAATTTATTGATTTTTTATTCTACACTGCACACAGTAAAATGAGTAAGTAAAGTATTTTAAAAATCATACTTCCGTGAAATAAAACTCGAAAAAACCACAAATCCTTAAGTATCGGACCATGAATCATCAACGATCTCCAAATTTTTAAAATATAACTTCCACGGAGATATTGACTCACTGCCTCAGCTTCCACTTTTATTGTTTCAGACACAGCTGCTGGAAATCCTATTTAACAGCTACTAGTTAAATTCATCGTTAAATTTGTGCATCACCAAAATTATTTGCATAATCCATTTGCAAAGGATAGAAAACCGAATAAATCAATAAATATATATTATATACAGTACAATTTTCGCATGATTCTGCAGTTCACGATTTAAGAATTCCTCCCCACTAAGAAAGTTTGTATTATTTTTCGCAGCACAACCCACTTAAAAAAAAACGTTTGAAAACTGATAAGAATGCGCTCTTGGTGCTATAAAAACATTACGGACAGACACTATAAGTGTGAGAAAAGCAAAGCAACATCAATAACGAAACCAATCTCATCAAATCAATAATAATAACAAAAACGTTAAACACGCACCAAGCAGAAAATCAGTAACGATGAAAATGATGTTTGCTCTTGTCTTACATCAACGACAACAGCTACAGTAACTCTTCATATGAATTCTTTCAAATTCCGACCAGCACTAAAGTTGAATTTAAGTCTAAACATGCACTACACTTTTTTAAATTCCCATTACAAACTGGTTTTGAAACTTATCAAGCCAGCTAACCAGATATTCCATTAACATTCTTTACTCATCAGATAATAGAGAAATGCACTAGAAATTACAACTGATCTGTAAATTGCTTTCTCGTACTTTGAAAGCAATTTACTTCACACTTTGTGATTTAACCAGAAAGAATCCTACAAAGTAATTCTGCAACTATTACATGCAGGAATAATACATCTTCAAAAAGATGAAATTAAGCTTTACTAAAATGAATTACTGAAACAAAATCTTTAGGAAATAATCGGCAAGGGAGAGACATCAAGACGAAGGCAGCTACGTAAATGTTTTTTCATTTTTGCAATAATTTGCCTACTTTTGAATAATTAGATTACCCTCTCAGCTAGTGCTTTATTATGTTCTTGGAGTATAGCCCAATTTTTTTTTTAAATACATAACTTCACTCTTCCTTATAAAATATTAATTTGAAACATAGAGAAAAACAATGGAGCCAATGTTCTTTCTTTTTGAGGGGAAGTAGTAATATTTAAAACTATTTGCTTTTGTTAACATAGTTAAAAATACGATTACCTGCTCGAGAATTAACAATTTAAGCAATATATTGAATAGATTCTGCACTGCAGGTTTCATTAAAACTAATAAAAAAAAAAATACAATTGAGGAAATCACTAACTCTTCGTTGTCGATCAAATATGCAATCGTTGCGATGAACTGGCAAATCGCTTGAAGATACAGAATTTACAGTTCCATTAGGCACTGACTCGACAATATTCACCGATGTTTCTGTGGGGAACAGAATCTGATCTTGGCTATTATTCGAAATACATTGTTGAAACTCGATACATTGCTTAAGAGGTACATGAGAATCACTTTGGTCGCGTCGATGTCCACCCATCAATCTCGAACAATTTCCCTAAGGACCCCTTGCTTTTCAAAATGTAACAGGGGCCCCTTCTTTTCTGCCAGGTAGAGCTTTTCAAATCAGGTTGCACAGTTATTTACTGCAAATTACTGATGAAATCACTCTGAACTATTACCACTTTCCTGAAAATATAACTAGGTTGATAAATCATATGCAAACATTATCACGGGATAATTGGCTAAATATGACCTATTTTAAATGAATATTCTTCCACAGCAGTTGTACAGAGCAAATGATCACGAGAAAACGTTATTAGTTGCAATTAGGAGAACAACAATACAACAATTTCCCGTTATGTGAAATAAATCTATATGCAGATATCACGGTCTGCCTCATTATTTGTACTATTTGCAAAAACTAAGCTGAATTGAATTGTCCTTCCTTCTGTTTGTATTATTTTTTGAGAATGGAATATAGCTAACTTGCATGTCTTTTTATGCTTTCTTTTGATGAATGTTAATAAGCATGAGTTAAAATGTTAAAGCATTTTATAATTAAGCTAATACAATTTAGACTAAGACCATAAGTACTAGCGCTAGATCCATAAACAATATGAACATGACATACTAAATATTAAATGATGTCTATCAATTCGAATTCGAATTAACAAGTAGTATCAACAGCAGCTAACATGGGATAATATCTATACAGTTTAAACTTTGCTTTAAAAGAGAATTTGCAACTGTGAATTGATAGTTTTAAAATATGGCTCCTTCTTTTGATCTGCACATTACTGTGCATGACTACTGCACCTTTCACCATTGATTTTCTTGAACGTAACTGATAATTTTTACTGCATTAATTAATTAATGAACTTTTTCGTAACATATAAAGAAAGAGAAGGAAAAGAAAGAGAAAGAACAAGATCATTGGTATATACAAAAAGTAGTAAAGAAAGAAATAAAGCATCACATTTGCACTTTTATAAACACTTATTGATTGATTTTATTTTGTTACAAACAAAATTTTATGAGTAAAATTGATTTATTTATTTTTTTGAATAAAATATGAATAAAACTTTTTTATTTTCGCGACATGGATACACACGGAAGTGAATTTAATGGCAAATTCTAAAAATCATTTTATTTTTTTAACAAATGTGAAAAAAGTGGCTACTAGGGACAAAAAAAAAAAAAAAAACACAGAATGACTTTTGTAATATATGTCTATGATAACGTACGTAAAGTTGGACATTAAAATGTAATGAAAAAACTCTCACGTGAAAAAATCCAAATCACGGAAAAAAAACTCTCACAAATTATAACAATTGATCGTAATAGTTGTTGTTTCGCATTCATTAAAAAATTTTAACAAAATTTTTACGTCAGCAAGATTATGCACAGCTATACTTTCATGAATCCTTATAACTCTTACTCTACTACAGTCATTTTTAGAAGAAATGTAACAAATTTTTGCACGATGCTGCTCTATTTCCAATATAATTAAATCGAAATCACTGCTATCCTCAAATATTATTCTCATTTGCATTTACATAATCGTTGTTAGGAATAAACTTAGCAAGATGATCAGATGGAATAATGTACATTGTTTATCACATTTCAATAGTTAATTTAATAAATTTACAAATCTCAAATAACAAAAATAAAAAGGAAAAATTAATTTGATAATAACAATTGCAACATTTTGAATGTTATTAATAGATGATCAAAAAGCAAAATAATAATGCTTTGAGCTATCCACCTATGATCAATACCTGCTCATGTATCAATTACTATATCGGACAGACTATTCATTGCCCGATACACATACATCAGCCAGGATCACCTACTCCTACCACCAACCAATACAGAAATGCCATCGCTTCTTCATTCACTGCAATCAATTGTCATGATCCCATAACGCAAATTTATGTTCCCAATATGGCATACAAAATATATGTGTATGTTTAATTATATTAGTGATCCCCCTGTGGGCTATGGGAATGATTGTAGTTGAATTGATAAGAGAGAATTGATTTGATAAGCTAGCTATAGTTGATTTGATAAGAGAAATAAACAGCTAGCATGATAGGATAAATTGAGAGTAGTAATTTAATAAGACAATAACAAATGGTTAATATAATGCAAGGAAAATCAATGTAACGAAATTTTTGCTAAAAAACAAAACTTTCATATTGTAGCAATCTATTTAAATGATAAAAGTTTATCAACATATTTTGATAGCTCTCTCTCTCTTTAATTATCATAACAATACAAATGAAATTATTTTGTAAATGTAAAAAAACTTGAATTACATGGAAAATTTTGAATTACATGGAGCATCAAAGTAGAGCATATGATTGAAATTTTAATGGAAATAAACAAAAAAAAA
>JARVGP010001233.1:0-18906 GCA_029876185.1 Mansonella ozzardi
TTTTATTGTATTAATTTTACCGTTAAATATGCGTTGTATATAATTGTTACGTAATTGTCGCGTTATCTAATTCTTTTAATAAAGGTTTAATTACCCAAGTTTGAGGTGTTCCCGCAATTCAATCTAATCACGCAAGCTCAACCACAATTCATTCACATAATCCAAAAACTTTCACGACAGTAACTATCTAAACGTAATTGATAACTGATATATTAAACTCATATTTCTATTGCTGCTGTCATATCCTTTTTTTGAAAATGCTCAGCACGCAATATCAGCTATCTGCTGATTAAATTTTAAGTGTATAGGAAGTTCTAAGAATTTATATAAAAGATATGACCTGCAAAGTTAAGATTGATATTTGCATTTGATTCACCAAACTGATTGCTTGCTGTACATTTGTATGCTCCGCCATCACCAACATTTGGCTCCTAAATCAAGTTTTAGTTTATATCGATAAATCCTGCCCATTTTTTTAGAATTTGCAAGGAAAGAAAAAAGAAAAAACTAAAGAGAAAGAAAAAGATGAAAAATTGGAAAAGAAACTGAGACACACAGAATATTCTGTGCCCATCAATGATTTAAGTGAAATCTGTTAAATTTTGATTAATTTCCGCAGTAAAACAATTCTTCTTTGATTTAAAATTTTTTGGACAGAAAGAATCAACAAAAACCTCCGGAAAAAGATAATATGCCCATCTGCTTAATTTGCCATACATTTCGCATGAAAAGATTTTTTTGCATCATGAGCATTCAAAATTAAAGAAATCGTTTCTACATTTTTTTTATGCTGTTTAGGCAAGAAGTTAGCGGTTATTCAATTTCTCAATTTCCCTGATAGAAAATCATGATACGGTTGGTTCAGATAAGATTAACGGAAGAGGAAACGGCGGTTAACTCTCATATGTAATAGATATAAGTATCTCATATGTAATATGAGATACTTATATCTATATAAGACTCTCATATGTAATAGATATAAGTATGAAATTTTCGTGATAAAAACTAATCATGAACGGCATTAGCTGAAAATTTTGTTTTGTGGTGTTAAAAAAACCCATTAAGCATTCATTAATTAAGACATCAGTTTAACATATCATGTTTCAGTTTTAATCAGCAATGATCGTTGTTGTTCGTTCTGCGCTTTCAGAGCTCGGGAAATTGAAAATTATCGCTATGATTTATTCGCTTTTAATAGACAAGACAGAATCGTTGTACCCAAAGGATGGCGCTTAAACGTAAGCTTTATGTAATAAAGGATGGAAGAAAAACTAATGTTGGTAATAACTATGATAATAATGATCAGGAATAGAAGATGATCTGGCAAATGATAAGATGATGACATCACTTCTGAGAGAGAAAAAGACAGTTATTTATCTTTAAACCAATCTTTCAAGCATTCTACTGACTTTTCCATTGAAAATTAGCGAGTAGCAATATTTGCGTAAAAATATATATATATATATATGTTCTAAAATATATTTTATGGTCGAGAGGACCTCATAATACTTCTAAAGCAATAGGTGAGGGAAGTGTTTTACTAACAAATGAAGCGATGTTCAGTAGTCAAGGTTGTGCTGAAATAAAAAGAGTAAACTGCAACCATCACCCAGAAGTATTTGATAAATACCACTTTCTGACATCCAAAGCTATTTAAAAAAAAAAATGGTATTTGCCATATAAAAACTAACTTTATTCCCAAGTGTTAAATCGTAACATAGAGAAAAAGATTGGACTTTGCATGCATCTGTTATATATATATATATAATGTTAGTCTAATTGTTTGTGCAAATTAATATTGTAATGTTTAATTGCCATTTACTATGAATTTAACTAATTGATTCCAACAAAAAGGATATGTATTTCCACTATGGTATACACTGACCCATTTATTGTCATGAATTGTAGTGTTAGAATGACGGTAATACTTCAAAGATTTATTACTTTATGATATTCTTAAACACCTATTTTAATACTAACAATAAAGACTTTAAAAAAATTTTTAAACTGAAGAGTTTTCCACGCTTAACATTTTTGCATTTTGTAAATACTTTTTATGTGCACTCATAAAACTGCTGAAATTGCTCATGCAGTAGAACAAGTTGTTCAAAAAATTCTGTCTCAAAATCAGAAAAAAATTAACTATGACTAATAAAACGCAATCACAACAGAAAAAGTAAACTGTTGAAGATATCAATCATTCGTTTATGAATGCTAGTGAAAGATATTTCGTGATGACGAATAATAAGTTATTTGATATGAAGAAAAAAATTTGCTAAGAAGTTCTTTTTTTTTTATGAAAAAAAGCTTTTAAAAACTGAAATGCATACATTTCAGCAATTCAATTCTAAGCAAACGGCATTTTTTTAAAGCTGAAAATATAATGTTATGAGTGTATTCGATAAATAAAAATTTTCCAGCGCAGCTGTACAATACATCGAAGAAGATGAGAGACAGAATAAAATTGCTGGACGATATTTAACATCATTCACTTCAGAAATTTTGTAATTTTGATAAACTATAATTTTCAATTAAGTAAATCAGCTGCATTGCTCAAAAGATAGCAACATGCATAAAAAAGTAGAGATGGTCATGTGATACGATGAAAAAGAGAGGTAAATGGTCAAGTCATTTTAATTATAAGTAAACCTTCTTTTAGTTTGATTGAATGGTAGAAAGAAGAATGAATATGGAACTTATGATAATGAAACAGCATATAAGCTGTATTTCCAATATTTTGATTATCAAGGTTGACAAGAAGTAAATTGAATCTCCAGTGTTTCAAATTAATAGACTCTCTCGCTGTGTTGATTCATAAAATCGAATTGGTTTTATTAAACAAGGAGCGATGAATTATTTACCTTAATGATTAATATCGCTTTGTAAAGACTGGATTGCAAATTGATAAGTGTTAGCTCAACGCGTGGTCCAGCAACGATTGGCACACCAGCGTGGTTCCATACAATATCAGGTGGTGGATCAGCTTCCAGGTAACATTCCATTAGCAAATCTCCTTGCGGAGTTTGCTGTATAGATGGTTTCTGCGTAAAACGCGGTGCTCCAGGCATTTTTCTAGTTGCACGCTTCTAATTTAATTTGTGATTAGAAGATTTACGGATAGCGCTTGAAAAAACAACATGTACGTTTCTTTTTATTTTCGTCTAAATGCCAAATTTCCGGGCGCTGGTTTTCTGGTTTCCGTTTGCAGTATGGTCCTGAAAAATGAAAGCTCCGTAACTGGCAATTGATATGAGAGTCATTGTCTTGCAGTTTGCAGCTGATCGAAACAAGAACCGAAAGTAAAGAAACAGTGATTGCGTGTTATCACTGAAGCAACAACGTCTGGATGTGAAAAGAGGGCGGATTACTGCAATGAACAGAGACAGCAAGCTTCAACTTCAAAACTCAGTTCTAAAACTTTAAGGATCCAAAATTTAGGAAGTTGCCACACATCTCCTCCAAAGTGCTTGACTCTTGTTGTCAAGCAGTACGGCAACTTCTGCAGTTCAACAAACCCACGCTCTAAAAATAAGTCTGTTTACCCGCAACAGATCTCTTCATTTCCCAGAGTCTTCTTTTTCCCGTCCTCTGTATCTTTCTTTTCTTACCTACTGCTCCAGTGCTTTTCATTCTCAATCTTTTTTTTTTGAATAAAAAATTTGAAATGAAATTGAAAAGCATTTCTCGAACGCTTGTATTACTTCTGTTACTGATGATGATGATGCTTATTTTACCCTTTCCTCTCACTCAGTAATACGAAGGTAATGTCGTCGCTAATCGGCTTGATACTTCTTCGACTACTCAAATACACAAATACACGAATATCGACTGCAAAACATTATTTGCTTCCAGGACATTATCATTTCACATAACAAATTGGAGTAAGCACTTTCTCAAGTTCCCCAAACCACAATTTAATTCGATTTCAAAAATGAAAATTTAAGAACAAGCTTGAAGATAAATCCAAGAAGTGTTTATATTCAGTTGCATGTGGAAAACTATCACTATAAACGATTTGTTGAATTTAAGTATGTTTCGATATTGCCATCTAAGTAAGATATGTTTTTTGTTGCAGAGCGCAATTTCTTACTCGTTTTTGAAGATATGCTAAACATATTTTTATATGCTGTTGATCAGTAATATTTTTGACAATACTTTTGAAGAATGTTTCTTCTTCTTTTCTTCTCCTTTCTTCATATAAAAGGATAAATAATTAAATCAAATCAAGTTCAGTCCAAGTTGTACCAAGTGTTAGAATGTTATGCCTGGTAAGTTTTTTGGTATAAAAAATTGAAATTTTGATTATCAAACTAAACTGATGAGGAAGAAACTACTATATAGCCTCAGGTAAAACAGAATATTGTTCTGTGTTATAGATATAATGCAGATGGTTTAAATTGTGCGTAAGCGCTGTACACCAATGACGTAACGTTAACGGCGTTTAATGCGGCGATCACAAGGGGAGTTATGTTATTCCACCTTTCCTCTGCGTATGTTTAAAACGATATAAAATTAGTGTCAAATGTCAAATGTGAAGGTTTTTAGTTTTCAAATAAGTTCTTGGAGCAATGGTATTCAAATTTGATTTGTTAAAACATCCTTTAAATCAAATTTAACATGACACAATTATCTAAATTGTTTTAAAATGCAAAACTAAAATTTCGGTGGTTTGAATTATCAGTTATTTAAACTGCTCCAATAAGTAATTATTCAGTAAATGATGTGACTAAAACTTGGACGTATTTCACGTTTCATATTGTAATTTTAAAAAAGGTACCAAATTATTAGGAAATATTTTAATTATATTCTTCCTTTCGGAACTGATTTTTGATTTGATTATAATAATATATAAATATAAATTTTTTCTGAAAAAAACTGCAGTACAAGTGATAATAATGACAGTATGTAGTATCCATATATAGCATAAATTTAGAATTTTTAAACTTATTGAACTACTGATGAACAGCTTGCTAAAAAATTCAACTAACTGGCTGAATTCAAGAAACAATTCGTTTTATCAATAAAAAAATTATGGTATCTTATCGAAATGACGATAGCTAAATACATAAATCCGATTTTTTTTCTACTAATTAAATTGGTTTCTTTTTTTGCGACAAAAAACAAAATAGAAATGTTTTCGAAATTGGACTGATTAATTAGCTAATTCCATACACGTTGTCCACTTCGACCAATGTAAGGATAAATCCTAACAGATATGTATGGTTTTTCTCTGTCAACATTGATTTAACGATAATCTGTGAGACAGAAAAATACATAAATGTATAGAAATATTTGAATAAAATAAATGAAATTCGGGTTGAAACAAGACAGTTAATTCATCTGCCGGCTGATGTAAACAAAACGCAAAAATAAACGTTAATCTGGGAAAACCAAAATATTGCTATAAGAGTTATAAAAACATTTGCTATTGTCTTTCGCGAGACATGGTGTTTATCGTCATTTTTTGAAACATCGAAAATTGTACGGAATAAAAACACTGAACATAGGCATTCTTATTCATTCTTATTACTTTCAAACATTCAAACTTGAGGATGAGAAACTGGACAAACTAATCCGACTGAGATTCTGTCGTTCAAATATACAATTTAAAATGAAAGAAGCAGTAGAAAACATATTTCGGACAACTGGCTGTTATTTGTATCTGCAAATTCGTTTTGCTTTTTCCCTCTCTCTCTTTTCCAGACTCTTTTTAAAAATTTTGTAATATTTGAATATCACAAGAAATGATGGTATAATTGTAGTTCGCTGTACTTTCAACAAATCGACAATCGAATAAAATGAGCGAATAAGAAGTTTATAGAGCTCCGGATGCTAAGAACTACAACGAGAAAGATGGAAGCAGAAAAAGTATAAGAATTTCTTTCCAAATCCACTTCAGTTATTGAAAATCAATGATTCCTTTCTATTTTGTAAGTATTAAAATATTTCGTAGATAGAGGAGTTGAAAGATATTCACTTTTTTCTTTAAAGAAATTACAAAAGCGAAAAAACATCAAAAATTGAAGAAAAATAAAACATTAAGACTAAGTAATAGTTTGAAGACGAAAGTAATTGCAGAAATGTGGTGAAGTAATGATACCGGGGAAAACCGTTCCAGATGTCAATTTTGAAGGTAAGTGTGCAAATGTTTTTCCTTAAGTTTATATCTTTTTATCTATACCTCTCTGTACATACATGCATTTGCATTTGTATTTAAAAAAGTTCAAGCTATTCGAAATTTTTCTTGTTTTCTCGATCTTGTTGCATTTCTTGCAGCTGTTATTTTAACGATAGAACAGACGATAAATATGAAACCGCTACGAACTCCGTTAGCGTCATTAACTGGATAGACTGAACTCGTCACACAAACACACATGCAGACATACACACATATTTTTACAAATCTATACATACACTATATGCGCAGAAGTCCAATCCTATTCGCATTTTCACTTTTTCAGCCTTCGTCATGTGTTCTTTCACAATTGCCTCTCAAAGAGAGAGTTTAAAAAATTGACGTGAACATTGACTCAAAGTTTTCATTTCCCATTGTAAAGGATCAGAACAATGAAGTACCGAATGTTTGCAAAAACTAGAAGTGAATCACATAGAGCATATTATTGTTTGTTCATTTTCATAAGACAGATGAAACTTTTCCCTCACTTAAGGTCAAATATTAAATCAACAAACAATATAAGATATAGCTGAAGATCAAATTAAACACGTTCACATATCCAATGACACTTTACAATGGGAAATGGAAGCTCCAAGTCAAAGTTTAGGTCGATTTTTTGAACCTTGATAATTATATCATTCAATTTGGCTTATGAAGATTACACAGCAATAAATTTGATTGATTTACTTAACATATGATAATTAAATGTATCACTCAAATAAAATATTAAAAAAATTTACTGATTTGAATAAGAACAGAAAAACTATTTGTTTTGATTTTTAAATAGTAAAACTAAAATACCATTAAGGAATGCAAAGGTCATTGATTTATAAATAGTCTAACAGAGATAGGAAGAGACTAATGTAGCATTTCGAGGATTTCGAGGAAAGAAACAAGACGTTTGCTATCAGTTCTCAACAAATTTTAACTACCTGTAATACAAATCCCTTAATTTTATTAATGTATAACAAGTTTCTAACTTTCGAACCCTTAGCTTACATATTCTGCAAGAAATTGCAAAGCAGATTGTTTAAGCTACGTTTCTAATTGTAATTAATTAATTTATAATTACATTAACTGTTCTTCACAATCTAGGGAATAGTAGTTTGTAATATTGTAGCTATGCAATGCTCCGTTGAATTTTCTTTCTGTTCAAAATGACTTACTGACTGCGTATAAATCAGATTATTTTGAACCTCAAAATTTAAATTGGGAATTTGGATTTTAGAAAAACATTTAAAAGAAACAAAAAATTGGGAAAATCCATAACAGGCGTAAAAACCTAATTCACCTAAATCCATAAAACTCGCATCATTAGACCGCGTGAAATTTCGATACGTCATCGAAATTATATGAATAATCCGTATAAATTTGTATGTATATATAAATTGAACCTTGAACGCACGCACTACAATAGATATGAATACAATGATTTTGAATTTACCTTTTCTGATATTGTACCGGAAAATCGGAACTTTAAGAAGACTCTTACGAATAAAATAAATTGAGACACTGACATTTAAATCTGAGGAGATAAGGGAAGGTTGAAAACCCATTAGCTAAACGAATTCTAATAATTAGTGCCTTTTTCTTATTCAATACCTGACACAATGGAATTAAGGAAGGTGTTTTCCAGAAAAATTTTCTTCCAAAAATTTATGAGATAAAATACTTTAACATTAGTAGTATTTCTCGTAGACTTAATTTTGGAGCGAAACATAATTGGTAGGACTATTAAAATCATCGAAAGCAACACACGGAAGATCATATCTTCCGAGTAAATTTGCAAATTTGTGAACCATTAGATAGCGCACATCTTCCCAACTAATGTATCCAACGCTGCATTTCGAGGTCTTGAAAGCCAATTCAGAGAAATTCACAACATAAGAACGTTTATTAAGAGGTTCGATAAAAAAAAATTCGGCACAACAGGCTGGGGATTCTTTGCTGTTATTTCCAGTAATGGTGAGACAACTGACGCTGCTCATTTAAAATCTTTTCCCAGCGTTTCCGTAATTTTTTTCAAATATATTTAATGTATATACATTGAGAATGCACTGATTTGCTAGGTCATATATGTTGCATGTCCATCTCATCTCATCTCACTCTGCAATAGTCACAACAGCAGCCATCGACAGGCTTCAAAAGCCACTTAATAAATTATTTCAATTTAGAATTATAGCAGCACGAAATGTAGGGTCTCGAAGACTAGCAGCACCGTTAAATTCCATCTTTTATAAATAACATCTAACTTCCCCTATGTATTTCAATTTCTAATACTGTTTCTCATTAACACCTCCCACCTTGTGGCTGTCTATTTCGTTCGTTAAATTCTTGATACACAGAACCTCGCATCACTCTGAATTGAGCTTAGCGAGCTTCCGGAATGCAGCGTTATAGCATTCATTTACGTCTAATAAATATCACTATCAGTAACTCAATGTTCCCAATTTCCATTAGTTCATCGATCAAAACATATAAACTTTGGCTCGTGATATCTGAATCCTTCCCCGATATTAAAACAAAAGCCACAGATTTCTAAGCTTACTCCGACAGATGCATATCACAGAGCTGCTGTTTTCTTTCTAGCAATCAAAAAAAAAAAAAAAAAAATCAAATTCAATCACCTCTGACGCATCAACGAGTGCGCTGAATAAGAAACAGTCGTTGAAAAAAAGAAACAAAGAAAGACCATAATGATTGTTATGGTTCCAGAAGGATCTTGATAGTCCCAGAAACAGCCGTCGTGATATTTCCTTAACATGATCAATGAATATCCCCTCTTTTATTATTATTAGCATTGACCCGAAACAATCAACTTTCAGTAATCATTAATTCTAAATGCGAAAAAATGATGACCATCAGTTGTGCGGATGAAACTAGTAAACCGTTTGAAGGAAAGGAGAAGTACGCACAAAATATACATTAGAAAACATCAAGCGGTAAAAAAATTTTTCGGCAAATCCTGGAAAGACTTTTGGGAGGGTAGTCAGAACAAGGCAGCAGTGGAATGATCCGAGATGGAAGGCGTTCAAAGTCGGAACGATATTGCTCATCCAGCTGGTCTCGATCAACTGCGCTACCATATTTGTCCAATGCCACAAACTGAACGTCTCTAGAAAAATTTGTGCTTTTATAATATCCAGGACTGTGATAGACAGCATTTTTTAAATGAAAGTCGAAATTCTATGAAAGCGACAGGTAATTGCATCACGGATTTAAAACCTCCCTCTACCCTGAGTTTGCAGCTTATCCTTTCTTATTCCGTCTGACTTCTTCCTTTTCTTTTTTTCTACATTTGATTTCAGGAAAAGAAAAACAGCATAAAGCAAAGTTCAATCATGACTCAAAGAAAGTTCATGCCTAATATGAAGATTGCTGAAAGCCGAAGTTTTCATATTCCCTCACCAAAATTTAAAAGCAGCACATTTAAGTATTACAGACAACGTAAAGAAATCAATGGATGTACTATATTTATGCTGTCCTCACCACCTAACAGCTTCTGTGTCAAACACATTTCAATTAATAAAATCTCGTCTATTAATCAGAAACAATGTAAGGTTATATTATACACAATGCATGGTACAAAAGTATCTGCGGTCCCCACTTGTAAATTTTTAATCTTTACTAATAGGAACTGTGGTAATTACCATATTTTTATCAACAGGCAAGGTTTGTTGATTTGTATGGAACAGAAATTCTGTGTTTCTATATTCAACGACTACAGAAAAGTATTTTCCTGTTAGTCTTAAAAATAATTTTGGATGAAGTTGTGCTTGACTAAGACATATTAATCAAATCCCGCAACCCTGATAATTTAAGCTTTTGAAGTGTTGTTCATTCAACGCAGGATCGAGCAATGTCATGAAGAATTGGAGTTTTTAGGTCAACCAATTCAATTTACAAGCAGTGCAGTTTTTGACGCATTTCACCAATTTGCTAAGCATATTTCTCAAAAAAAAATGGTTCGGCCGGGTTTCAAAAATCTACAGTGGTGGCAAATTAGCAACAGTGATCATGTGCAAGTTTAGCTTTGAAAAGTGCTTTGGTGCTTCTTTGTCCAGTACTGGAATCGTCGTAGTAAGCTGCCGCCTATATCTGCTTTTCACTGCACATCACTGCTCGATCAGGAAATGGTCTGTTATTGCCGCATAGAATAAAAGATGACAATATTTCAAAACAGCCATTGTTTTGATTATCTGTCAGCTAATGTGGCACTCATTTTTCACTCCCTCATCTACTTCAAAGATCACACAACCGTAGGACTGTTGACAATGATTGATCGATAAATTTCTATCTAGTTGTAACAGGACAGCTTCTAATCGTCACTTTCGTTGTTAACTTATGACAGCCGTCATTAAACTCGTCGTCTTCAGGACCCTCACAACCTTCGCAAAAGCTCTTGAAAAGCGACTGCGTTGCATTGTAATATGGCCACATGGCCGCAGTTACTTAAGCGTAAAAAGTGTATGCTATACAATCAAATTACCTTTCGGGAAAAATATTTCATCTAAACACCTATAACTGTTATTAATGCAATATTCATTACTGAACTAAACAGTGAAGTTGATCTGAAGTACCTGAACAACGGGAACCGACGCCGGGATTTACCATTATCAGTGGCGCTGTGGTTCTCTGATAGGATCACCTGTAATGCGCGAAGAATGCTGGATTCTTGCACAGCGGCGATTACATGTTGCCATATGTTAACACTACGTTCACTGCTCGGTAGTAGACCATCCTATAAACTACTGTATGATATCCTTGCATTAGGCAGATAACACCACATGTTCCTGATGTTTAACTTCCAGAAAACTGTAGCTATCAAAATGATAGAAATTTTCACCAAAATCAAAATTTTTTTCTTTTTACTGCTGAGATCACAAACCTTGTGTGATGGGTTTACGAAAAACAACGGAGTGAATTCTGTATGCAAAACTGGCACATCGTAAACACATCGTATATGAACTGACTGACCAAGCCAGCTTGGGAAATGCGTAGGTAAGGACAAACGGCGAGAATAATAAAGAACGTTCCAGAAGACAATTGGATTAGAATGCCTCAGTGATGAATATGCAGGAAGCAAATAATTTCCGGTTAATAAGTTTTCCAACTCGCGTCGCAAAACAAGCGGACTTAGAAATGGAACCTAAAAATGCAAAAATTAATCACTTACATATTGCGGAACCTATTCATGACTGCAACAAATGTGGGAGAAATTCTAAGCACTAACTGAGAGCTGACTGAGAGACTGAGAACTGGTTACAGATTCATTATCTCCATTACGATGCGATGTATTGTCATCATCCGAAGTTTTAGCAGCGAAAAACGATGGCAAATACCAACTACTTCCTATCGGCATTTCCCGCGGATGAATTTTAATAGTCAAAGAGGGAACAAAAGCACATTCACAATAAACACAATTCGTATTCAAATTTGATTCATCGACTGTCCATCCGGACATCAGGTCTTCATCATACACAACCTACAATGCACAAGGATGGTAAGCTTGACATAAACTGATTTAAAAAAGGATTGAGACAGGCAGCTTTCTAAACCCATGAAAAATAAAATGATAACTGCAAGCGACGAGTTTTAGGAATTAATGAACCATTTTGCAAGCAGGACAAAGAGAAGCGGAGGAGATCGTGACATCGATAAGCTCGTGTGGAGTTGAAGCCGAAGCGAAAATTTGGTCGGCTAACCACCAGTCTGATGGAAGCAGTGAACAGTGTGAACCGGAATCCAATTGAAATAACGGGTCATTTAGATGCAGCTGCTAAAAACGAACAAGAAACAAATTAAAATGAATACAAGAAACACAGAATTCAAAATTATGCTGAGCACAGTAAAAATTAATTGGCCAGCACATTAAAAGAATCAACACAAATATAAGAAATTAAATCTAACCTGATCTGAATGTTCATTAACTTCACGCTGTGGACTATGAGTACTTTCGCCTCCATCCTTCGCGTAAGAACGATTTAAACTGCGTACTTCATTCACCAAAGTGTTAACTCCTTCACGCAAACGTGATGACAAACTTCCAGCTTGCAGCACATCATCGTAACCCTTTTTCATCTGATTGACCAGAGATGCCAAACTTGGTGATAGTGTGAGTGACATATCATTTTTGTCAAAAGGCGATTCAAAATTACCTTAATTTTTATATATTTGAATGGATCGAGTTTAATAAATTTTTAATCGAAAACCCAATCAACTACTCAGAGAATTTAAATCACACCTAATAACTTTAAATTGAAAAGAAAACCAAAAACTTAAGAAAGCACAACTATTCCAAAAAACAAATAGAAAAAAAATTAAGATTCTTTCTTGAGTATCCATTTTTAACCGGACAAACAACTGCTTCTAATCAATATATTCGCGAAAATGATCATAAATCATTCCGCAAAGCCATCAATAAGCATTTAAAATTAAACTGATGTCCTCAATCAACATAAACCAATTCATAATGATCCCAATAAAATCATTTAAAAAATACTAGTAGTATTGCTGCGCATAAGTTTGCTAACAATTGGACTGCTTGTTAAGCCTCGAAGCCACGAACTCGATTTTTCATTCAATCTCGAATCCACTGTTTCATCATGCTGCAGCTAAAAAAAACTACTCATCAGAGGCATATTCTGAATGCTTTGAAATTTATCTAAGAAACATTCAGTCAACAGTCAGTCCTTCCATTTCTCGTTTCTTTAAGACATACTACCGTAATAACGAATTTACTTAGTTAAAATTCGATCAATCCACATTCATTTATCCATTTATTGATTACTTACATACAAATTTCAAAACAGTTTTACGAAGAAATACCTCATTAGCAAATGGCGAGGTACTATGCTCTTTGATAAAACGTAGTCGACTTGGACTCATCGTTTCACCGGTTTGTTTTGGTGCTGCTGTCGATAAATTCTGCAGCATATTCATTGCCCCCAATGGATCGATTAATGAATCATTTGAATTATTCCCTTCTGAGAATACTGCCTCAAAATGAGCTATATAACAATATGAGAACACAATTCAATGCTATTTTCATCAACAAAAAAAAGGAAGAATAATGAAAAGATGGTTGAAATGATGACTAAGACACCACCTGCAACTTAAAAACCTACGGTATTCTCCAAATGTGGTGACTGATCGGGAACTGATTCACTTTCATCCACACTTAGAGCAACCGATGCTGGCACCTACGTTTACATAAATATAACATCAAGATCTTGCAAAAAAACGTTTTCACTCTTTTCAAATATAAAAATCAAACAATATGACTTTTAAATTTGAAATATATATGCCACATATGAAAATTTCTTTCAAAAAATATCAAACAATTTCTCTACAGAATTTCGAAAATGAAGATACCGGGTTACCTGATTAGGGACGGATTCATTTTCTTTCGGGGCGCTACCACATGATGCATTCTCACTATGTGACCAACTGTCAGCAGCAGATATCTACAAAATATATTTAAAAAAATAATAGCATATAAAAGTGAGACTAATAAAGCTGAACAAAATTGGTAATGCTGACCGAACCGAACTGCAAGGAACGGCGACTTGAAGCCAACGACAGATTCATTTTAAATAATGAAATAGCTCGAACTACGATTGCTAAGCGGTTCCATGCTTTTACAGCTTCAACTCGATCGCCGACTGGCCAACCACCTTTTAGAACCGCTTGATGATAGATCCCATAGGTCACGGCATTCTGTTCCATACCACTTCTCTAAAATTCCAACAAAAAAAATTGCTATGTTATCCAAAATATCAGATTTCAGCTTAAGCAGAGGATTTCACGAATTTACCTGCATTGCTTGAAGGACTTTAACAGCAAGAATGGGATGTCCGAAATCGCCACATAATTGTATTACAATACGGTAACAGACCTGATCAAGCGGTAGAACACCTGAATATTCCATTCTATCCAGCACCTAAAGCAAGTTAAAAATCTAATAATTTCTCGATTTAAAAATAATTAAGAACTGAATAAATAAACAACTTGATAAGAGAACATGTGCTACTCAAACAAGCAATATTGCCTTTCCCAAATACTGAAGATCTTCTGCATTTGAAGTAAACTGTTAACATAAGTGAATCACTGACGCTTTACTAATAACAGAAGATTGAAGAAATGGCAAATCTTATAAAAAGAAAGTAATATATTATCCCTTACATGAAGTGCTAGTCGCAAAATCTTCACTTTTGACTTTGCAAGATGAACAAGTGAAGGTAATAGCATGAACCAAACAGAATATGCATAAAAAAGTAAAGTTTTAGGCCACGTGACTGGTGAATGTCGGGCATTTAACACTGCTGTTTCAACGGCACTTCGAGCCTCTTGTTTTGTACGAATCAAAGCACTCTCCAAACAATCTAGAAATTCGAATGAAATAAATGAGAAGTTTTGCAAGGCATAATATCGGGCGAAAATCATATACGATAGCAATTGTAGCTTATTCATTGCTTACCACTGCTAGTGGTTGATCCTTTCATTTCAACACTCATTTTTTGTAAATTTTCAAACTGGAACAACGCTGGTTCAAGTTTCCTTGGAAAATATTCATATTTATAGGTTAATTCCTGGCCATCCGAGTTGAAAGTAGGTTCTGGAGGCGGCACAAATTCCGTTTGACAACTCGCTGACATCTCATATTCCACAAGAGAATCATTCGATGAACGATTATCTTTAAAAATGTAAGAAATACGACGCATTTAAAAATTTTACGATGTAATATATGCGAGAAATTGCTCACAGATCAGTTATCAACTATTCTTTCACTGCCATTAACTTATAACCACACTCTGAGTCAGACTGACCTTCAATTAACAAATTATACATTTGCATAATTTACATACACCAATGAATTAAAGTAAGTACCAATTTGCGAAATTTTTGCAATACACTCGTCAAAGAACGCATTATAAGTATTTTTGTCAGAAACAAATGACCGCTCCTCGATAAAACGATTGAATGACTGTGTTTCACTGAAACGCTTAAAAAATTCCAATGATGGCCTGAAAAAAAATCTCTGAAAATATTTTTATTTCCATTTAGAATCATTGAAGAGGGCATAATTATGCAAATTTATGCATTAATGCATAAAACATAGATAAATAAGTTAATTACTTATCACGAGAGCGAAGAAAAGCATCACGGTCAAACAGAGAACCAGTATCAGTGGCTCCTACACAAAGCGGAGCACAGCGAATAGGTCTAAGGTAAGCAGTATATCCTTGCATCAAAGAAGCCATAAATCTGAAAATAAAACATGAAAATCAGCTGACGTCATCAAGCTGTTTCCTTAATATCAATCCGAAATCTTCTGAATTTTAACAGAAGTCATTCAAAGGTGACAAATCAAGACAACGTCCACAACAGAAAAAAGTTGCAAGAAACGATGACCATTACCGAAGAAATGCATCCTGAACGTTGACTTCAAGCATTCTTTTCTTACGTTGTATATCATAATCAATATCCAGTGGCATGAAATCCATATTTTTTCGCAAAGCAATTACGTTAAATTCTTCCTGATAAAGTCGTCTATGAAGTTTCTCAAGACTGTTCTTAAGTTGCCGTGAAGCTTTCTAAAAAATTTCAATTAAACGATATAAATTTATTAATAAAACAAACAAAAATTCCTTAAACTTTTTATCTACGAAATTAATCAAAGCGATAAAACTGACTACGGTATTAACCTTCGGAAGCATACTAAGTTTCAGCGTTTGCCGGACAGAAGAGAAACTGATTGTTGAAGTATCAAGATCGAAGCAAGTAACGTCAGAAGGTGGATCTTCGTAGAGGTCGAAATACCTGCAATGAGGAATCATTATAGATTATGGTCAGCGAATTGTAAACTCTAGTTTTCCAATTAATTGAAGACCTGACTACCGGCCAAGATATCAATAAATTCATTCACCTGGAATCAACACCAGCAATAAATGGAAGCGGAGCATGAAGTACGCCAGCAAGAGAAAGTGGACACTGAGGAATGTAGGGACACTGCCAATGAAATGGGAACATCAAAGCGCACACACTTTCCGCAACAGCCGTCAGTAGCCAAGGACGCAACGAATGAACTAATATTTTTTGCTCCAGCAAAGCAAGCAGCATCAAATACCTAAATCACGTTAAGCTTCGAAAAAATATATATTATCGTTTATTAAAAAAATATTTTAATTTTGTTTAAACCAGAAAATTCGCTTTTATATTTACGAAAAATCTGCAGTATTCTATTTTGCACGAGCTGAAGAAAAATTCTTAGATGAAAAAAATATTAAAGAAATCTGATAGTAAACTCATACATCAGATTTTGTGGTCCTAGACATTTCAGTGTATCGAAAAAAGCAGCCCCAGAGAGAGGCAACTGCGAATCATCATGGCTTTCGAATGAAATTGTTTCGTTACCCAACTGAACCAGTACCCGTGGACATCGCGGCGACGGAAATGATACCTCGTAGAGCTAAAAACAACATGTTTTGGACGGAAGGAAAAAAAAATGCTCGGTTTGATTTATAAAATATTTCATAGTATTTCAGCAAATACTTTCAGTAAAGATGTAGTCAAAATGCTATTTCATTTTATTGGGAATGTCGAGTACGGAGCTTACAAAAAAAATCACAAGCACACAAGGAATATGCTAAAAAATGCAAAGTTATTTTTTACAAAGTCTGCAAAAAGAAGCATAAATCCCTCTGAAATAAGCTTATTCAACTCATTTAATTCTGAGCAGAATAAAATTAATTCATAAAAAGGAAAAAAGGCGGCAACCGAAAAGAAACACTCACTAGATGAGAAATATAACGTTCGACGGGAACAGAATGTGCACCTGACAGGGAAATGCGATGAAGATAAAACAAAAACCGCTTGAATGCATTGAAAAATGGATATTTTGATATGATACAAATTGACATATTGCTGTGGAATGTGATCTGAAATATCTTCAATATTTTTCAAAAATTAAACAAAACAAACCGCGAAAAGAGAAAGCTCTAGAAAACCTGTTCAGCAGGGTCATTGGTGTTAGAAGCATCTTCTACCGTCCCGCGTGTAACTGTTTCATTCATCAATTCCAATTTTTCCATTTGTTCTACGGTGAGTGGCTTTTTGTAAGGTTCATAGAAGGTAACCGACGACCCATAAAGTTTGCTTCCATCCTAAATACTCACTGATCATTAACTGGAGAGGTCAACTAACCTCAACAGATTTAAAACAAACCAAGAGGCATAAAGCACTCACTTACTAATATCAAAATTCATTTCATCGAATTTTACTAAACGGAAATCTCAAGAATCAGAACAAAAAAAATTCAGAAATAAAGAGAGGAACAGAACCTGATCAGTGAGAACGAAGGTAGAGAATGACTTATCCGGTGGTTGACATCTTGCTGGCCAACATTCGATTAGAGCACCCACTGGAAGACAAAACATTGGTATATTCTGAGCCAATGTAAACTTGTTATCTAAAGGAAAATGATCAAGAACTGCTGGTTTGTAGGCTATCCGCTTTGAAGTTCCCTGTGATTTTTTGTAACACAGAAATACATCGGAACCGACCATACCCTGCAATTGAAAAACATTCAGTGATACCCTCTTTATCATTGTATGTACCAACTTTCTAGTGTTTTGAATCGTAACTCACAGTTCGAAAAAAAAGTATGAAATGAAATAGGATGTGAAAAAACTTCATATATGGCCAAATAATAAGCATTAAATTTAAAAAAATTTTAAAGAAATTCAAATCAGGAAAAAAACTTGTAAAATTTTTTGGAAAAACAATTTTCGAAAAGCAATAGTAGGAGCCTTTAGAAAATTTCTCTTCGAAAAAAAAAAACAAATAATGATTTATTTCACATAATGTAGCAAGCATACTAACCTTATTCAAATTTTTTGGAATTTTATAATAAGTATGTGGAGCTGTCTCGCCTTTATTTGCCAAAATGACACAAATATGAGTAACGACGAGTTGGCTTGGAGCACTATTGGCTTGAGCACGTCGATATGTTAGGAAAACACCTTAAATAAAAAACTTAAATAAAGTTAAGAATTAATTTCAGTTAATGAACCTGAGAAGAAAAGAATGGTTTCAAGCAATGAAACGATACCAGGTGAGGCATTGTTAACATTGGCAGAACGGCCAAAAGGAGTCGTAAGCACGGTGTTCGAATCAAGCATTGGCTTTTCTCCGCGCCCCTCATCTAACACACCTGAGCAAAGAGTCAAAATGAAGTTAAACCAGTCAAAATTAGAGAAACATTATTGACAAACACATCACAAAACTAACCGATATCGACCAAAGGTGGCTTATGATACCCTCGGCGGAAACATAAAAAAACTGACGGTGTCCGTAATGAACCGTGGTTCAGATCAGCCGCGTATCCCATCGGTGTACTTGTAATACGCTCAAATCCATCTGGAACCTGGAAGAAGTAACACAAAAAGGCTGACTACAATGTGTTTCAATTTCAAATTTGGATTAAAAAGGACATAAAATACCGTTTCGCCTAAACCGGGAAAAATCACGCAGATATCAGTAATTGGAGCTAAGGGAGTTGAGTTCCGACAACCACATTCTTGCGCTGTAGGTACCAGATCTTCAGCACCATCTTCCAAGCCAACGATAACGAAATATTCAAAAAGTCTCCGGCACTCGCCCATTCAAGTTAATCTGCAATCAAAACTACATATCATCAAAAATTCATTTAGAAAAAAAAAAAAAAAAAA
>JARVGP010001234.1:0-21678 GCA_029876185.1 Mansonella ozzardi
TTTTTTTTTTTTTTTTTTTTTTTTTTTTTTTTTTTTTTTTTTTTTTTTTTGGAATAGTATGGCCGAAATTGGGAATCAAGGACAGGTAGAAGATGGTTTTGGTACTCGATCACTGGCTTCATTACGGAGCAGTACAGGGAGCGCTGTTTTCAAAGACCACCGATCATCGATAAGGTTTTTACTATGGAACTTCCTTTTTTATTTTTAGATTTCTACATTTTTTAATTGGTAAAATGATATTTTGAAAATTATTGAAGTGCTTTTCAAATTGGATATGTGTGTCTGTTTGTGTGTGTGTGTGTGTGTGTGTTTCATAGCAAAGATTTATATAAAAATGTCATGAACGTTATCGGTTGCTGATTTATGCTTGCATGAATTAGTTTATAAATAAAATCCGGTTACGTAAGACTTCTCATTTTTCCTGATTATCATTTTTTCTAATTATTATAGTTTAAATTTAGGAAAAGGTAGAACAGCGAAGGAAAGACATCCAATTTTCTTTGAGAAATTTCATTTCAAATGAAACTTTGATCATTTGATTTATGTTACCATTAATAAGAAAGAGATTTCAAATTTTTATTCGCTCTATCACAATTTTGAGCTAATCTAACATTTTTTATAAGCCATAAAGAAATTATAAATCATTACTTTGTAAAAAAAAAAAGAGAAAACGAATCCAATAATTGCAACTGTTTTCTAAAAAAGAAAAGATATTCAATTTTTTTGAAATCGAAATATTGATAAATGAAAATCGAATTTTAAATATATGTTTTATTCGGTTGAAACAAATCATTAGGCGATAACATGGTGATACAATTTCCTCTGTCAAAGAAGGGCAAAAAAAGAAAGCAAAAAAAACTAGTTTCACACAAAATATTATTAGAAAAATTGAATATAAAGTTAATTCACTTAGCATAAAGATTGATAAATAAATATATAATTTGCACAAAGATAATGATATAAACTTAAAAAAGTCGAAGAGCTCAGATAATGGATCTTTTAAAGAGATTTTCAGTTGTTTGTGTTGATGTTATTTGTTGGAGTTTGAAGTTTTAGAGCATTTAAGAGGAGGCAAATTGAAAAAAAAAGAAAATAATAAAATTCATTTTATGTTTAAATGTTAGTGCATAAATATATTTTAAACTGGCACTTCTACATTTATATGTGTATAATGTATATATACGACGTTTGAAATGAAAGAAATGAATGCTTAGAAAGCATTAGGATAAAAAAAGGAAAAAGGAAAAATGAAAAAAAAATCCAGAATGTAATCAAACGGATACGCATAATTTATGACTAAATCGAAGAAAAAAATATCGATGAAACTAAAAAAATGGATGGGCAAGCTAACGGGCTAATGGATGAAAGAAGCTGATAATGATGACAATGATGATAATGATGATGATGATGATAAGGTAAAAATTGTAGCGATGATTTGTATCAGCTTAGGATTAGAAACGAAAAATAACTAAAATAGGAACAATATCCCATAAATGGAAGAATTTTTCTAATTTCTGTTTTAGAGTTACTTTCTTTGCATTCATTCGATTTTACTATTCCATTAAAATGATTATTTCCAAATATCAATATGTCAACGTAATTACTGATTAATTTTTTTTTCCTACACTTTGAGCAAAGCTCTTTTGTTATTGCTGTAATTACATTTAAAAAAGTTTATGTGCATACAGATACATACAGTGACAAATACACAAAGATATACAGAAATATTTAGTATACACATCGAATTATTTTAAAAAGTCACTTTTTTGTTTTTTAAAGAAAAATGGATGAGAAGAGGCGTGAAAGAGTATATATTAGTTGGGCTTTCCTTTGAACATGTCGACAATGATAAGCTTAGTGACAGTATGTTTGTATTTTACAAACGTATGTATCGTAATTCGGAGATCACTGATACGAATGTTAATTTTAGTCTTAGTTAAGTTTTTTTGTTAATTAGTTTACCATCGATGCTTTCTTATTCTTTCTCATTTTCATACTTCTATTGCTATTGGCTACTTCAAAACGATAGTTATAGTAGGATTTAATTTGCTGAGCAAATTAAAATGTCCATATCTCACCGGATGATATATATATTCCATATATCGGTTATGTAGAACTATTTCCCTATTATTAACTACTCCCACCCTTATCTTTCTTTCCTTATTCATCTCTTAAAATGTCATTTGTTTATTGCATTCATTGAGATAGATATAGGATTAGACCCTTAAAAAGCCTCTTTTGCAGTTAATCAATCAGTATTTATCTTCTTCTTTGAAAATTCTTTTACAAACATTTAATAAGGTATCCTTATTTAAAATATAACATTCAATCACTTCGAGTCAAATGCTGAAGATTAATTTTGGATTAAAAAAAAACAGGTGATAGAGATTTAAAATAAAGTCTCACTAAAGAGTAAGCGATGTTTAACGCGACATCCGGAAGTAGCTGATTAGGATGATAACCCATCATTGATGGTCATGGAAGCTTACCATTTTGATGTTTAATTTTTGCTTTCCGGAAACGTATGTGTGACACAAGATGTATGTATGAAACATGATACATGATACTGTGGAATGAATGTGGAAAAGTGTATGTCAGTTTGAAAGATTTTGTAGTTTTGCTGAATTGTGGAGTGGTATCGAATAATGTATGCTATTTGCATTTGTGTTGAAGGAGTACAGCATCGTCATCAACTGCAACATCACGTCCGTTACTGCCATACGTGACGCATTATAGCGATTCGGGTTTCTCCAGTACGCTAAGCAGTGGTTCAAGTTGTTCATTTCTCCCTCCACCACCACCCTATCGTGGATTTCGTGGATCCACCAAACAACATCATCGAATTCATCGTAGTTTGAGCGATTCCAAATATGGCTCAACAACTGAATGCCATCTCATGAGACTTCCAACCGGTCTATGTGCTGGCAGTGTCAATTTGCAGGAATTATGTCGTGCACCACGTGCTGGTAGTTGGACATCCAGAGTAAGTTCAATTTACCATCTTCCATCTCTTATATCATCAAATGTAAATTGTCCATCAACTTGCAAATGACATATTCAAGTATTTGACTAATTTATTACTTTTCTTTTAATTACATTGTGTTTTCTTCATTCTATTACAATTATCTTATTTATTCATCTATCATCATTATTACTAGTTTATTTATGGAAAATTAAAATGAAATGACCTCGTGCAGGAAATTGCAATTCAATCGTAACTATTTATCTGTTTTTGATTAATGCATTCTGAAATATTTTACTATTTATTTTTTTTATTAAGTGAAAATTATTTGAAAGATTTGCAGTAATCTAACTACATCAAATTTTCTTAATGATCGGATTATTTCTGAAAATTTTAAATTAAAAGATATATTCTTTTTTAGGTATTGTTTTCATTCGATCTATTGAAAAAATTCCGGAATTTCAATTAAAGTCAAAGTTTCATCGTAAGGGGCTTCCTCTATGGGATAAAAAGCAGCCTGGGTGCTAATGAGTATTGATATTTTCTCGCGGATGGTTTTGTGTGCTTGCTTTTAGGAAATGATCCTAGGAGTATAAAAGTAAAACGGAATGGTTAACCATTTCTTCATTCCTTAACATTATTTCATTTTTCAAATCTTTTTTTTCAGGCTCTAAATTATAGTTTCTGTATTTTTTTCTTTTCTTTTTTTTTCTCATCTTAGTTTCTTTTTTTTCCAGTTTATAATTACGATTTGTGGAACAGCGTATTGAACTTAGTTTAAATATAATTATCTCCAAAATGTATCAAAATCTTGAGAATTTTTTGCAGTTATTTGAAATTTTTTAAATTATTAAAATTTGTGCGGTATTTTCGTTGCTATTTAAAAACACTTTTTTTTTAAAATTCTTTCATCACTTAGTTGTGATTATAATTGGATAATTTCATATATTTTACAAGAGTATTTGTTATTGGACTTTTGTTTGCAACATTTAAATAATATTTTATCATGATTTTAAATTTTTCTTTGAAATGGATATTAAAAATATTTATAAGGAAAAAAGTGCAGTATAAGCTTTGCTTTAACTACTTCATTTCTGTGTTCACTATCGCTTTACTAGACTTACTAAACAAACGTCAATTACTATTCTTCACCGAACTTACTAGCTTAATTAGTACTATTTGTTGTGTAAGTTTTGAAACCATAAATCTTCGGGGAGTAATTATTTTAAATGAATATTATTTAAGGCGAAAAGGGATTTCGCGATGTATGTGAAGGGAAAGTGAGAAAGGAATGTGAGATATAATGTGAGATATAACTCATTATGGCCATAATGTGAAACGAACCATTTTTTTGTTATTGAAATTGCATTTTTGTTGGAAAAAATGAGGAAAAAAAGCTAATCTCAGTTATATTATCTTTCATTGAAATTACTTATGCTTTTTTCTTTGCTGCATTAAATTTGAATGTTTTATTTGCTATGTTTAATCATCACTAATGAATGAGTTTTTGTAAAAAATGAATTATTTAATTATTGTTATTAAGGTCATTCAAAATTAACTGCTCATTGAATGAATTCTAATTAAAATCAACTGTTCTAACTTAGACTGATGAAGTGATAAAAATGATTGAAAGGATTATGACTGGTATGAGAAAATTTTAGCTAAATTTCAAATTTTGTTGTTTTAAGTAAGGATTATTTTAGCAAGCATGGCAATAAATGTAGATGTAATGAGGGGGTGCTGAAAGTAAAGGATGAAGAAAATAGGCGGAGGATTCAATTTGAATACACAGCTGGTATAACTTTTTTTGCCGAATTTAGAGCCTGGCAATGAAGCAATAAAAAAATGGATTAGCGTGTCGTCATGAAAAATTTCGCTACTTTTCCACGATGTTTAAATAATTTCTACGGATTAGAATGTTAAGCTAAATTCTGCAACTTTTTATTTAAAATCAAATTTTTCATTTTAATTATGTGAAAAATTTTGGACTTCATTTTTTTTTTTTGCAGAGTCCATCACCATCCATGTCAACAGTATCTTGTCCAGAATATCCGGAACTGCAGGAGAAATTGCATCGGTTGGCAATGGCTCGTGATAGTTTATCATTGCAGGTATATACTGCCTCATTGTTGGAAAAAGAAAAGCTATGATATATTTCAATCATTAAGTCTGTCCTAATGTTATTGTAATATGTGAAAATTTATACCAGTTTCAATTGTTTTGGTTAAGTTAACTAATTTCATCAATAGTTTTGCCTTTTTGAAATCAGTTCAAACACTAATTGATTTATGATGGATTATTTATGATTGCATATTTGATTTTGCCATAAATGTGTAGTAATTTGAAATTACTTTTTGTTTTTCACTTCAGAATTTTTTCTTTTATTTTTTTTCTTGCACATCTTGCTCTGTGCACTGTGCTGCTTTTTCTTGCACTGTGCCGAAATTTTGAGAAATTCGGAAAAATTATCATGGATTATTTGCCATATTTTTTCAATAACATTAAAGACATTTTTGTTTTTTATTAAAACTTCCAAGTAAGCTATGCATTCAGATTAGCAAATTTTAGGTAACTATATTAACGGAACAGGTCGGTGCTCAGAAAGAAAAGATACGTGATCTGGAAAATCTTTTAGCAACTAAAGCGAACAATTTAGATTCAACCGAGGAATTATTGCAAGAAGTCAGTTCTGCATATTTATATATATATATGTCATTTCATTTTATTAATTACAGTCGTTTATTATTCTGATTCATCCTTTATGGGAAAGTTTTTTTATGAAGATTAAATTAAGCATTTTAAAGTTTAAATTGACTACTGCAAATCTTTTATTATTGCAGCGTGTCGATAGTAACGGTGATTTGGAGTCAAAAAAAATGGATCTTTTAGCTGAAGTTTCGAATTTGAAACTCAAATATGCTACATTAGAGAAGGAGAAAATAGAGACAGAAAGGAAGCTTCAACTTTCCCAGGTTTCTTTTTTTTATATTCGAATTTTAGGTGAACTTTACCATTAGTATGGTAAAATTTCAACCATTTTATTTGCTGCTACAAAATAAATTTTATTTTTTGAAATGCAAATATGATTTTTTGGCTTTTTCTAAAATTATCGAGGAGTGATTAGTTATCACTTCTATTCCTACGTCATTATTAGTATCAATTATGCATATCCATCATTTTATGCAAAATTGGGATTTTCAGTAGGCTCAACTTTTGTTATGTATTATTTATATCTTTCGTTTCAGTTTAGTATGGGTATGCCTTATGATTTACAAAAAAAAAAGATGAAAATTAAACGAAGAGAATTTCAGGCTGAAATTGAACATTTAAACCAAACAATGCAAAGTTTTATCATGCAACATGGTCTCCCTCAGCAGGTTTATAAGACTCAAATTCATACTCACTTGCCGTATCAGCAAATGATTGGTAGTAATATCAGTGCGGAAACTGATCAAGGTTGGAAGAATATTCATAATAAGCTTATTTTATCAGTTGAATAAATAGTAGAATTTATGTGATTCTTTTAATTCTAGTAATTCTAAAATCTTGCAGCAGAATTTACAAGTCTATGTTTTTCCAGTAAACTGTATTGATAAGCTTATTATTTAATTGTTGTCCCATTGCTGAGAATGATTTGTGTTATTCGGAATAACTGAGGAAAAAATTTTGCATAAATTATTTAATTTTCTTACATAATTATTTTTTTTTTTTTTTTACAGCAAGCGAAATGGTACAATTGCGAATGGCTGTGCAACGACTTATTATGGATAATGAGCAGAAAGTTGGACTTTTCAAATATTTGATTTATTTTGTTTAACTTACATATTTAACTTACGATCTTCTGAAAGTTAAAATTAATTGAAAATTTTTTACGTCTGTCCGATTGCATAGTTTAAAGAAATTTTTATTGACTGAAATTTCCTGTGATACAGATATCGAAATTATAAGAAAATGATGCTATATCATCTGTTATAAACTGTTTTTGATTGCTGAATTTTATCAATAAGTTACTATTGTATTTTTGCAGAATATTCAAATTAGTTCGTTGAGAAATGCATTGGATGAGCATTGTCGTAACGGACGTGAAGCTGACATTTGCGCAGCACCAACGATCTCTTTGCCACGTTGTTACATTCAAAATAATTTTGAAGCTTCTCAGCCATTCGATATTAATACTCAACTTAGACGACTACTCCTTGTAAGTTATCACTATAAAAAAAAAATACATATCTTTTATTTCATTTGAAGATTTGCAGAAATTTGAACAGCTTGTTTCTGACTACACTTATACCACGTAATATATTTTCTGCTTTTCTTTCTGGATATATCTAAATTTCCCAAAGATAAATATTACAGGCATATTATAGTATGCTATAACAAGAGCGTAATTATCTTTAACTTATGTTTGTAGAAAAGTTATTTGATATTTTTAGGATGATGCGAACGAACATATTGCTCATTCTTCATCTTTTCCAACCAGTCTTTGTAATGCTCAACAACGCAGCGCTATCTTTTCGAGAGCACCCTCAGCAGTGCAGGTTCAATAATTTCATATTTGCATTTCAATTATAGATTAAAAGTAATAAGTTTAAAAAATTTATATTATAATGATTTGCTAAAGAAATGCTAAAGGAAGCGTATAATACGCTTTTGAAATGCTTTTCTAATTTATTTTTCCAAAAATACAATAATTCACAAAAATAACCATATCTAAATGATCCTTGAAATTTTTGACAAAGCTAGAAATTTCAGAACTGAGGAAAATCAACAATGCTTTATTTCAGTCATCATCATCCTATACCTCATCATTATCAACAGCATCACCGCAACATAGCTGGTCAAATTCGGGCACACCAAGAGTACAAACTAATTATGATCCTACGATCACCGTACCACCTCTTTCATCTAGAGCAACTGGCCACACTGCTCCCAAGTATCATTTTAAATTTATAAAATCTAAACTCTGTTAAATTTGCCATTTGAAGATAAATAATTCAATACTTTAAACTTTTATAGCTATCACTCACCATCATCTCCGGCTGCTCGACAGTTAGCTGCTGAACTGGATGAATTGCGTCGTATTGGAAATGAAATGCAACATAAACACGATACATTTCAGAATCCAAGCTTTTCCAAGTCATTCGGACGCAAAGTAAGTAGAAATACCGTTCGTAACAATGTGTATTAAATGCTTAAGGAATGAAATTTTTTTCATGTTTTGTTAATTTTCAATATTATGATGCGACCGCAAATTTTCTTTACCCATAGGCTGCTTCAACTTTAACACTTCCGCGTAAAAAGCTTTCTGCAACATCGTCGGGAGGTATATCAGGTAAATCTTACTATTAATTCGCTTTTATCGACCCTTTCAATTTTCAATTGCATTTGAAAAAGTTCTTTGCTGATAGGCTTCAGATTTTCTAAGGTTTTAAAAGTAAATATATCTCATAATATTTTAATTCTGAGATTTCTATATTGATTAAAATTTCCATATGCCTTTTTTTTTCTTGAAGCCGAAAGTGATGACGAAATAATGCGAGGGGTACAAACCAGGTCTTCTATTGAAATTGGAAAATTTAAACGTGGAAAAACAAGGTATATCTAGAAATTCTTCAAATTTATTTTTATGAAGCATTCCCCTTTGGAATAGCTCATTTTTAAATAAATGAAATATTGCTTTGAAATTAGAAAATTGGAAGAGAGAGAGACAGGAGAACGAGAAGAAAGGAATATATAAAAGGAAAATACTTGAAAATTTTGCAAAATTTAATTATCGTTTCAGTAAAGAAACACATCACATTTCATGCTAATTTCAGGTCTTCATTAAAGAATTTACTTGGCAAATTAACAAGAAGTGCTTCGCAAGAAATCAGATCTGCTGATTTTCAACGTGCCGGCACTTTAAGGTTCTTTTTTTCACTTTTTCATTTTATTTTAAAAAATTTTACAAATTTTGATTGAAAAAGAATTTGATAAGAAAAGTGATCTTTCATACATTTAAATTCATCTTTCGAGAAATTTTTAAAACATAAAGACATGATATCAATTAGGAAATTGTCATTACTAATATAATACATCTTAAACATAGTTAAGGAAAGTTCTGAGAAGAAAATCGATCAAAAAATAGTAATACGATATGAATTTATGAAGGAATTTAGTATTAGATAGAGTGAAATGCCAATAATGAATTGCGTAAAATTATTTTTTTTCATAATTTATCATGAAACATGAATTATTTCGCAGTCGTTGCTCAATTAGTCATTCAAAAATTCAAATGATTTACCACAAATTTCAAATAAGAGATATTATTATGTCTTGCAGACCAGCGCATTCATCACGATTACCTATTTATGGACCAATTTCCGGTGCCATAGCACTTCGACCACCGCTACAACAGTTTGTTGATTGGAGTAAAGAACAAATTTGCGAATGGATGGCGGAAATTGGTTTCAGCGTTTATGTACCCGAAGTTGAACGTTTTATACGCAGTGGTCGACATCTGTTGAATATGACTAATCAGGAATATGAGAAGGTTTTTTCAGTGATTTAAAGCGCAAATTTATCAATGTCAGCATGAAAACCCTATAATTTAAGATAAAAAATTTTTATGTGTTTAGTAAATAAAGCGTAAAAAAAGTACATAAAAGTACACTACAGTAGAAAGGTTATGTTTTCAGGAATTGCTGATGAAGAACCCGTTACATAGGAAGCGTTTACGCTGCATATTAACAAGTATAAGTCGAGGTATAAAAGATTCTGCGGATCGTATGGATTTGCATCAGGTTGGTGAAGTTTGTTGGAAATTTATAAATTTCCATTTTTGTTGGTTATGGTTTACTATTAGGATTAAAAAATGACTCATGTTTAATAATATCGACTTGATTAATTTAGTTCACTTGATTTTTGTGTTTGAGGTACTGTTATGGTTAGACGACATCGGTATACCACAGTATCGTGAAAGTATGGCTGAAAATATGATTGATGGTCAAATGTTGACACTGCTAACTGCGCAAGATTTGATCGAAGTAGGCTTAAAGAATTTTAAACTGAGAAATGAAATAGGAAATCGAAATGAATAATCAGATTTTTTTGCTTGAAACTATTGCAGATGAAGATCACTTCTGCTCTTCATCATGCGACAATTGCTCGTGGTGTGCAATTTCTGCGATCGGTTGATTTTTATCCAAATCGTTTGGAAAAAAGGTTTAATCCAGTGAGTAACCATTTTAATTATTTGATCAATCGGAAAAGAGCATATACCAGTTTTATTGGACATAAATAATTTACTCCGGATGCATTATCAGGATTTGATCCATATCGGAGCATGTCCGGGTGAAGTAGAACGATGGTCCCATCATTGCACATGCGAATGGCTGAAAGCAATTGATTTAGCTGAATTTACACCTAATCTTTTATGTGCCGGAATCCATGGTGCACTAATGGTGAGTTTTATGAAAATTCAGGATGAAAATCTGGTAATTTTGATAATTGAGACTTTTCTGTGTACCTTAAATCATGTAGTAGCAGGTCCGCAGAATTTTTTTTAATCAAGCATTTTGTCTTGAAATTTAAAAAAATTTAGGGCTTAAAAATCGGATTACTTTTTCTCGAAAGTTGAACTTTTCTCTTTTTCTACAGGTGCATGAGCCAACTTTCACTGCAGAAACATTAGCTGAAGTATTGCAAATGCCTGCTCACAAAACACTTCTCCGACGTCATCTGACAACTCATTTCAATCAGTTATTAGGTCAAGAGGTTATCAGTCATAAACGCGCCATCCTTGCACAACCACTCGTCGTTCAGATGTCTCCCTTATTGAAAATTAAGGCAAGTTACAACACATGGATTTACCATTTACAATTTCGATGCTAAAAATTGAGTAAGTATCGCAACAATTAAATTTAATTGAAAATTGGCTTTTTCATACATTTGACTAAACGATTATTTTTATTACGAAAAAAAATTTTGCATCTTGTTTTTTTAATTCACAATCTTGATAAATGTTAAATAATGAGAAGTTTTGCTTTTTTTTTTCCATTTTTTATTAAAATAAATAATGGGAAAACAATGGTGAATAATTAAATACTTAATAAATAATGAACAATAAATAAATCACCAAATAGACAATGCTTAAAGAATGTGCTATTGAACTAGCGTTTCTTCTGTCAATTCTCCTTTTTGCTTCGAAAGATATCTTCGCTTTCATTTTTGAAATTTGAACTTATTGTATAACAGAATATCACAAAATTTATTGTTTTCAAAAATCTGTCAGTTTTACAGTTTTTATGATTTTTTAATGAAAATTATCAAAAATTAAACATAATTTTTATTTTAGCTTGTTAAAAAAGGTTTTCTTTTGTCGCGTAAGAAAGGAAAAAATGAGGTATACGTTGAGCCAGATGAACCAGTTTGTCCACCTCCCGCTGATTCAAAATCTATTTATAAAAAGCAGGTTTGGGTTTTTTTCTTGTCATTAAATTTTTGTTGTAGAAGCCGGTAATACATATTTCTTTGCAGGATGGCATATATGTTCTGCTGCCTCCAAAAAAATTCTAAAATATTTGCAGCATATATGAAATTCATTTGCTTGAAAAATAAAATTGAATTGTCTAGTTATCAATCCATTTCAAACTTTCTTGCTTAACTCTACTGAATTCCTTTTGTCCTCTCTCTTTTTCATGATTGCGGTCATCATTGGGATTTTTAACGCGAGATAATAATTTCGAGCGACAGTCTTTTAAGGATTACAGGAATTATTCTAGCAAATCCCAACAATATGGGATAGTACTATATTGCTTATTGTTCTATTGAATAGCAATTAAAGGAATATATATCAAAGGGTCATGAAAATGCAAGAAACATGAAGTGGGAAAAGTTAGCAATTTAGTTATATGCAAATTAGATTTAACTTCGATTTAATAAAAAAAGCGGAAATGCTTGCCAGAAAATGTGAAAAGCTAATATAATAGGTTATCTTATCGAAATATGTAACAATATACCAAAATTTTATCACATCTCAATTCCAGATTACGGGAAGTATTCTGGATTCGCTTGAATCATCGAACGTATAGTATCTGATGTGGCTAACTGAACTTTATTTTCATTTTTAATTATGCTCAATTCGATGGTGCATCCTAAATTGCTGTATTTATATAAATTCTACCATTTATGTTTAAATTCTTGTTTTAATATTCATCCTACATTTTCCATCTGATAAAAGTGACTTCATATTTATAAAATTTATGAATCATATATATCCCAGTAGAATCCATTTCATTCATCTTTGATTACTTCTCATGTTTTATGTAACTTTTAAATTATTGCAAGCAAAGAAATAAATTTGTTGCAGAATTTTAACTTCTTACTCGTTTGCCAGTCCAGATGTCATAATTAATTGTTTTTTTTTTGATAGTAGCATTTGTCATTTGTTAGCTCTGGTTTACTTTCATTAAACTGTACTGATATTTTGCGTTGTTTAGCTGCAATTGGCTATTGTTTTCAGCATATTACTTTCACTGGTAAATGTCCTTCATATTTCCTTCGTTATCAAACTAAATTATTAGGTATTAATAAATTAATTTTAAATAAGTAATGCATTTCAGTAATAGTGAATTTCTTTATACAATTAGCAAGCTTTTTAACAGTGTCAATTAACTATTCGAGGAATTGTTTTCCAGGTGAAGAAACATTGAAATGTCGGCAGAAAAAATTAGCTAGTTGCTAATATTTTAATATCTATTTGTTCTTTTTTCTCTGTGTTTAAAAAAATTTTTTTGTAAATTTCTCCATGTTATTAATGCATTAAAATATTTTTTGAAAATTTACAACTTTGTATTTTTTTTTTGCTTTGCTTTGATAATTTTATGATTTACAAAAAAAAAAAAAAAGGGAAAAATAATACTTTGTTTGTATATTTGATATTTTTGCATATTTTGCGTTTTCCATAAATAAATGCACAGCTATCTCGGCTTTTTTATTGCTTTACTTGCGATATCACACCAATCTTTCTTGAATACTATTTTAAACTTCATAAGACTTGAAATGTATGATTTAAAGCAAAGATTTTGTTTCAAAATTTATCATTAGCTGCTCCATGATAATGGATCATCTGTAAATTTCTGAAAAAAAGTTTTAAAATTTGGAAAGCCAAGCATTTTATCACCATAAGCTGTCACCTATGTCTCGTTGAGTGTTCCATAACAGTTTTACTGCTTTCAAAATTATTAAAATATCTGATAATTTGGAACCCAAAATTTACAATTTTGAAAAATGCGTTTTTTTTTTTTTTTTCGAGTAGTTTCTAAATATATAAACAACTTTTTTTTTTTACACGTTTATGCTTACCAGTGTAAAATCGGATCGATCCTGGAAAGCTAGATTTGCTTTAACTATTTGTAATATGATTTAATGTGTGGAACGTTATTGATAATCCAATTTCTGCTGTTCGGAAAAGAATTATATCGATATTTCAAAGTGAATTTGAAAGTTTTTATGAGCATATTTCTTTGTCATTGCAGGAAATAATAGCGTAATCATACCCAACCGTACGAGATAGATATCCTGATAGCAATCACAAATACACCATATAAGATATATATCACCATATATCCATATATCCAAATACACCATATATATCCATATAAGGATCATCAGAAAGATTCTCACCTCCATCTTTCTCTTCTGGAATGCTCAAATTCATGAAATGCTGTCCATTCATCAGCATCTTCATTTCATTTGGAACTGTAATTTTAATTTCATTCCGGGCAAGTTTCCATATTTCATGAATTTAAATATAAGGCAAAAAAGTGAAGTTTCATTTTGGCTGTTGTTAACACAATGTTTAATAACCGTATTGAATGAAAAGGTGAAGTTTGACGTCGATATCAAGTTTAATTTGAAATTTCCCAAGCTCTTGATAAAAAAAATGCTCCTGGCTTATTGGCAATGATGTTGTCAATATGTGAAAGCTTACATCAATGATATCGAAATCATTTCTTAACACAGAATGTTTTCTCATTTTCGCTATGATCATTTTTATGATCATCTATCAGACAAGTCTAGTCTAGACTTTAACAATTGATATTATATTGGTGAGGATGCAAATAATCAATGTAAATAGTTAGTTGATGTTTTGGTAGATCGACAGTTGTAACTGAGCATGAAAAACTAGCACATTATTTAATTTTAAATACAAATTTACCAATTATGTTGATGAATTTGCAATGCAAGTATGTGTTAGTGAGTATCAAAGAAAAAAATGATCATAAAAAATAATGCGCAAGAAATATGTATGAAGTTTCAATTTAAAAATCCTGTGATGTCATGTTTTATTTTCTTGTAATATTCAACATTCTCATTGTTACTAGAATGATCAAATATATATACTAATTAATACAGAGTATAAAAATTATGCTTCGGAAGTTTATTCTATCGTCTGGGAAGGAAAAGAAATGGATAATGCCTACCATTCAGTTATTATACTATTGCAAGTAATGTTTATTCATTACTCATCTGGCTCTTGAAAACTTAAAAAACAAATTAAAAACTGAGAAAAAATCTTTTTTCCAGCACAGAAAGACGCTAACATTTTTTTAGTGCGGAAAAGGTTTGTGGTGACCTGTATAACATGAAGAAACCAAATTGATATATTGCAGATAAGAAGGAATGTGAATATCGATGTTTGGAGATTAGGAGAGTATTTAATGGATATATTAGGAAGAGTAAATAATGAGAAAGAATAAATAATATTCCTTGTAAATATCATACAATCTCTATGAACTACTTTACTTACTTAGTAAAGTTTTTTGGTCTATTGCTAGGGGAGACGATGTTCTTGTTCATTTTTTTGATCAAACAAATTTGTTAAGTTGCTTAGAGAGTTTTTTAAAGTGAGCAATAAATTTAAGCTGTTTGGTTATCTGAAGTTATCTGAAGGTTATCTTAATTACAAAGTGTTACCTTGATTGAAATTAAAATGTTGCATATATTTTGTCGTCTCACTTACATCTCACTATCACTTCTATATTATATTTTTGTCGTTAGCTATGGAAAAAAGTGAAAATTAATTTTGTTTTTCTTATTTTTTGCTATCAAATGATTCATACCAATATTTTGAAGTTTTGCTTTTCTAAAATTGTACTGGTATTGCAAGAATGGAAGATTGGAGCGAAAGGATTCAGTGAATATAAGAGATCGTGTTGTTGTCAGCAATTATTTTTCATTTTGTTATCTTTAATTCGATGATCTGTTTTATGATCGAGTCAAGTTATCAAGTGTACAGCGTTTGCGAAATTCAAACTATAGCGAAATGTTAAGACTATTATTTGATCGTTTGAGTTTATTTTTGTGCACGAAATATTACAATCTAAATAATACACTAAAACTAATACAACAGTAGCTTTAAAAGATTGTTTGATCAAATAATTGTTTCAGTTTTTCCGAATTTCAATTTGCTTAAGAAAATTATTAAATATCGCACTACTCAGATTTACTAAATGTCGCATCGCTTGGGTTTATTATTTGTCGGATCATTCGGATTTATCGCAATAATCTTGCGGATCATCTAATTGTTGATAACAATTTTTATATCATTATTCGCTCATCCTCACCAAATAAAGTAAAGATATCTACCCAACCAACATTTCTTGCTTCTTAGTAATGCATTAAATGCAGTAATGCAGTACTGCATTTAATCAAAAGAATGCAAAAGCAATCCCTCTTATATATTCCCCCATATGAAACTTTTTATTCGTCATGAAAGAAGTTAATTATTTAGTAAGTTACCCCTCAATCTTTGCTCGCAGGTTATTATCTTACCATTTTTTTTTCTTTTTCAAGCTTCTGCTAAAATATTTTTAATTTTAACCAGTTTTCTCCGGCAGGCACAAAAGATGAGTTGAATACAATTTTTTTGGCTGACCTGAATTTGTTAAGGTCAACCAAAAAAACTGTGCCCAGATCATATACAACATGAAGGAAAATAAAAATATCATCTAGAATTAGGCGGCACATGAAGTGATAACTAATATTGTTACTGGATGAAATTGGATGGAATTTCTGAAATTTTCTTCTGTTGGTGTCGCAAAAAATGTTCGACATCAACATGAAGGTTATTATTTATTGAACCTTCTACCACTTTTAACAATTTAACGGGATAGATTTATGTTCCATGTTCTATGATTTTTGCCCATTCTATTCTTACGGAGTTTTTCTTAAACTACTTTCAGTATACATAGCTTCTGCTTTCTAATAATAAATTTTCTGTTTTTAATTAATGCCTCTCATTCAATTTGCCATCTTCGTACTAGCATATTTTCGGCCCAAGAATTGATAGCAAAGTTTGCAATTTTTTATAATTTTTATGTTTTCCGATCCAACTCACTAACTTAAATTAAATGCATAAGTTATTTGCTTATTGTTTTCTTTCTAGATCAAGAATCATCTGCCATTAAACAAGGTATAGAAACGGCATATCAAAACCTCACGGTATATTTCTCATTATCATTATTTAATTACATTATCAAACAGCTGACCAAGAATTGGCAACTCTGAAAAGATATGATGATAGGTGTTTTTTTTTTACTTTTCTCACTCTCCAGCAGTAGTAAGTTTTGGTTAATATCTGCGAACAGTTCAGATTTGAAGTTATAATGAAATCTGATATAATCCTAAAATTGCTGGTAAAAATCTCATAAAGCAGGATCGATCTTAAACCACAGGAGAATTTTTAGATGAAAAATAGCATATTGAAAATTGAGGATGTCTGCGAATTAACGCCACAGGGAGCACTGTCACCGTTGCGTAATCTACGCCATCCATCGAACAGCGGTGTTCCCTACATCATCGTAGGCCCTTTTTATGCATCTGAAACATTAATTACTTTCATCTTTTTGGAGGAGACAACTGGAAACTTACTAATGAAGTTTCCGAATTTCACTGAATTCGGTAAACCTTCAAGTCTAATACTCAACGTAAAACAGCAAAATATTCGCAATGTTTCAATAAAGCTTATTATTACACTGCCACTGAAGATTCACTATCCTTCACAATCTGAAAGTATTACCCATATATCTTAGTTTGATGCAATTTAATACTTCGTATTTGAAGTGCTAAAATATCTTAAATAAATTGAACGATCGATTACCAGAAATATGTGTATCTCGATAGTTTGTATTTGAATCTTTAACAAATACATATATATCTAACAAACACTGGAGGTAGGAATTTGGACATCTCTTTTTGTCGCCTTTATTCTAGCGGAAAATGAAATGATCTTTTGTTTCCTTATCATATCTCATTCTATCCTTGTACGATACTAAGATACCAAATCTATAAAAATTTAATATCTTTTTAGATGACGAAAAGTAACGAAATGAGAAGTGCAGTGCACGCATTGTTTCGAGATATACTGTAATGAAAGAGCACTGAAAATATCTATCAATGCAGTACCTTTGAAAGAAATGCGCAAATGTACAGTGGAAGGATATGAAAGAACGTTTGCAGCAAAACGTAAGCAGTACGATATTTTCAATCATTTGGAAATTATTTGGTACTAATGAGTTTTCGATGTTGTAAATGAATGGGATGGCTCTTTATAAGTTGCCAAATTTTGGTGGTGTGGTCGTAAATCTGCAGTGAATTAAAAGCAAGATTTTCAAATTAGTAAATTGATGACTGAAAAAAAATTAAAATCATATATGTGATTAACAGTTCAACATTCTTTTTTTGTTGTAGATGATAAAACTTCAAATACAATACGGATATGCATTTTTATGAGTAATATCCACATTGCATTTGAAGTTTTATCAGCGCCAAAAATTAGTCGGAGGCAACAAGTTGATTTTATTTGGACACTTGAAACCTTTCATTCAGAATATCACTTTCAAGTTCGTTATTTTGTTTCTCTAATTTTTTTTTACAATTAAGGTATCTTACTCTCTCTCTTATTACTCTCTTATAAAATTAACGGAATCTTCAATCGAGAATTCAATTTTATCGATTTTTTATCTCATATTTTATGAGAAAATGACTAATTAAGAATTTACGACAATCTTTGTTTTGGAATGGATATTTGATAAGTTGATAGTAACACATATATCGTTATTTCAATTAAGCAGTAAAATTGTAACATCCGATATAAACTTTTTATCTTATCATCAGCCTTTATCATTTCATTAACAAATGTATTTAATGATTGAACTTATTAGATTACCAGTAATTTTTTATTTCATCATTAGCTTCTATCATTTTACTAATAAATGGATTTAATTGTTAAACTATCATGTCAAATATATTAGATTACCATTAATTTTAACAGTCGCTATCTTAATTTGCAAATAAGATATTTTTTTTTTGCTAACAATTTGATAAAACTTTATTTTACAGTATGAATAAATGAATGAATAAATTCAAATTCCAGTTTGCATATTAAAAGTAGGTGAGCGGGAGGAGCCAAATGATTACGAGTATATGGTAGTTGCTAATATTGATGTATCTTTTTCTTGTTTTTTGTTTTTTTTTCCATTTCATTTAATTTATCTTGAAATGAAATTTCATAAATAAATGACAAGATAATTTCAAATGCTTATTGTTAATTCGGTAGTAAATTCATATAAATTCGATGCATTTTCATGCACTAATTTCCTCAGTCAAATTTAAATTCTTCAAATCCAAAAAAAAAGACGTCTTTGTAAGTTGTGCCAGTTCAAGAAATCAACAATATATACTTCCAAAATGTAAATTCATCATTTTTTTCAGTATCATGATATCCAGTAGCTATCCTTGTTGGAAATTCTGAAATATTTTTTGTGCAGCTAAGCCGGTAACTTTTATATTTTTTTCGCACCTGATAATATTATTTTCGGATTAGTTCTAAATAATCTTAGGTTTGAATTAAATACTGAATTGAAATCAGCTCATTAGGTTTCACTTTTTTTGTTCTTTGGAAAATCATTTCATTCTTTTTTTGAATGTTTAATTTAAACAAAAACAGTAATTATATTTGTTTGTTGATTCAAAAGACAGATGTTCAGATGATGGATTTTTTTTCAGAAATATAAATGATTATCATTTGTCATTGTATTATGATAATGATATTCACATTTGTATTTGTACAATGACAGGAAGAAGATAAAAAATAATTTACTAAATTACAGAAGAAGCTATTGTGATTTTACAATTTTTTTAAAACAATAATTTTTCGTAAATTGAATTTTTTTCCAGAGATTGTAATTATTATTATTATTTTATTATTAAAAAAAGGCACAAAGGAAAAAGTATAAAGATGGGAAAAAAAAAGCAAATAGAAATTGACAATTTAAAAAAAAAGTGAGTTTCATTAGCATTTATGAGCCAATTTTTTTTTTTTTATTTAATTTTAGTCGAAATACTAATTTTTGCTTTCTGTGATCGGAAAGTGATTTGCGATATGTTTTTATTCGCGATGAAATTAAGGCACTACTTGCCGGATTAATTTGCTTTCTTGTTAGAACAAGAACCTAAAATTAAACTCACTGCAAATTTATGATAATTTCTACAACTCATTGAACGCTTCATTAATTAGATCAAATTTCTTAATGCTAACAAACTTTAAATACAAAATGAAAAGCTAAATTCATATTGATGAATTTAGTGTATAGGCTGATTGACAAGTTAAGTATTGAAATATTTGCAGCTAGTAAACAAATGAATTTAGCATTTGAAATTTGAAAACTCGGCTTAATTAGATTTTTATAGTCTCTCAGAGTTTATTTAACCAATGGCTATTCTTTTTAATATCATATTTATCCAATATTGAAAAAAAATGAAAAAAAGTTCTGAATTCATAGAATTATAATCGTTTTTGATAAGGTTATTTTCAATGCTTCATATTAAGACAAAAAATAAATTTTGAAACAATATTTACAATTTTTAGAAATGAATTATTGATATGCCTCGATCGAGTGGTACGCAAACTTGGTCCATAAGAGCTAAACTGTAGTCCGTAAGGGTAGCAAATCGCTCAATAAGATTTTCAAGTAAACCAAACCGGTTTTTACTAATTCATTAAAAGTTTTGATTAAAGCTTACTTTCGTTGATAGAATTTGATAGAATCTATCATTTTTTTATCTTTCTGGTCATTGTCACAAATTAAAAAGATTGGGATTCACTACTTGAAGTATTAATACTGATAGTTTAAAAAAAAGAGAACATACTTTGTTAGAAAGATGAAACAAAACGATGGAAAATTTTTCCATTTCATCCTTTTCTTATTTTTTTGTTTTTCGTTTTTTTGAAGTAAATTTTTACTAGCAACAGTTTAAATAGCATAAAGAGGATGGAACGGTTCGTCCGAGAATCTTGAGTGACAAGCCTTGATGAGTAAGGAAGAAATGACGGTGACAGTTGCACCATCATTTCACTGTGACTGATGCTCCAATCATTTGATGCAGGAAGCAGATGCTAGTCCGGAAGTTAAAACATTTCAAAAAAAGAAAAAAAAGGAATTTTCCGAATCATCCAATATTTTTCGTGACAAAGAAATATGTTGCTTGAAAATTTTTGTGGAAATATTTAAAATTTTCCATAAAACCAGTAATCCTTTATTTAAAAAAAATGAAAGACAGGTAAATTCCTTAAAAGAAAAAAGCTATATACGGTAACTTTCTTTATGTCAATTTTTTATGCATTCTTTATGCTAATCTTCATTGCTAGCAAGTAACTTATTCTTACTCATTCAACACTTTTCAATCTCACTAAAACTATTAAATTACTCATAGTTATTGAAATGTGATATAAAATCATTTCCCATCGTTGTATTTCAGACGTTGTATTGTTGTTAGACCATTTGCAACATTTCATAACTATCACTTATCGCATAATTTAACATGCATTCATATTGTAATGTTTAAAATTTTGCAAATCGATGTACTCATTGTGGAATTATTTTAACAATACATTTCATTAGAACTTAGAAATACGTAAACAAATTTTATCAAATACTTTACATCTGTATATTATTACTACCAGATACTGATTATTTGGGAAAATTACTGTCATCGATTATCCACACTATTCGTTTTCACAAAATTGAATTTGACCAAAATAAATAGATTTAAATTTACTCTTTATAAAAATAGAACTGCATGAAAATGATGGCAAAAAGAAGCTTCGTTTTTTTCTCTATGTCAAACAGCAGAAAAGAAAACATAGCGCAGATATTTTTATTTTATAAATTAAACTGGAAAAATTTTTTGCTTAGAGTTAAAATATTATCATTTTTTCAATTAAGGAAAAAAAACGCTTAAATAAATTAAATTAAATAGATTCTAACAAAAAAAAATATCCATTTTTCACTTTTTGAAGTTTCTTTTTTTTTCAATATTGTTTTTCTGTTGATTTCTTCCGATAATATCCACATTTCATTCGTTGCATCATTTATTGAACTTTTAAATTCCAGTCAATTAATGATGATGATGGCGATGATGATGATAGCCCAATTGAGTTTGAAATATATTTTCACTTACATTTTAATTTTGATTTATATTTCTAATATAAAATTTTGATTTATGTGTTTTAATATGATAAATTCAAGTTCGAGCATTTTTCCACTGTTTCTCTTGAATATAACAGAAAATAGTTGCCAAGATAATGATAATGATAATGAATTGAATGATGATGATGATTGATAATAATAATAATAATAATAATAATAATAATAATAATAATAATAATAATA
>JARVGP010001235.1:0-19455 GCA_029876185.1 Mansonella ozzardi
TATTATTATTATTATTATTATTATTATTATTATTATTATCGTTATTATTATTATTGTATTCCATAATTATTTTAACATAGCGAGAATGTATTGGGTAATTGCTGTGATTTTCACGCCTATTTTTCTTTCAAATTGGTTTTTTATAATATTTCGAAATCCTAAATTAAAGCTTCCTGTAGGGAAAAATGAGAAACAAAATTAAAAATTAAGTGCAATTTGAAATTCGATTCTTTATTCATGAGTTAGAATAAATAAAACTTTCTTATACTGCACCTGACAACATTTGAAATATTGTCAACTTCATCTCATGCAGAAAAAATATCATTTTATAGTGTATAGCAATGAAAGGGATGACCATTAGTAATGATTTAATTATGAAATTTTATTGTTATTAGTTATTAGGAAGAACTGAAAAAGTAATGGTCAGCTACAAATTAAAGAATGTATTTATCATGAATTAGAAAACTAGCTGACTTTTTGATCCGTTCAATCGAATAATGCTAAAAGGATTTTTACATTATTTTAAAAATTAGTGGGAAAAGTTAGAAAAATAAAAAAAAAGATCCTTTGGCAGTAAAGGCATAACCATGAAAAAGTTAGGCACTTTGGAGAATCACAGATGACAACAACACAGAGGGATTATAAGCAAAAATAAGAAAAAAAAAACATAATAAGTACCCGCAATCGATATCACATTAAATACGTAGCAAATAATTTTCAGATTAAGTGCTGCGATAAGCAACTCACACATTCATTTGTCAGTTGACATGAAATGTATTCTGATTAAACCCGAAACTCCTTCCTAATATGTGATCATTACGGGAGAATGAAAGGATGATTACCCGAAATGTAAGATCTAAAGCGCAGAAAGCGAGATATTTTCAAACTTTGCATATAAATTCCAGTACATATTTTCATTGGGAATAGGAGGAAAAAAACGATTTTGATTTCTTGATTTCGATTTTAATTTTTCATTTTGATTTAAAAAATATTTGATTTTTCTCCACTGAAATTTCATCGTAAATTGCTTGATGTCTCAACGCTTTTGGGCGTTCTTTGATTTACACCTCGATGAACTAAACCTACATGATGCATCTGATGGAAAGCATAAGGCACATCTACAACATGGTATTAAGCATCTAGTTAATATGAAATAAATAATAAGCAACGAAATTATATAAACAATAACATCGGTAATCATCATAACAAAATTTGAAATCGATGAAATACTGTTAACCCAATTCATGGGATTGAAATTGCTCAAAAAACCTCCCATTGTTAATTTATTACATTCTGGACAGTGACCATCAATTTCTTTCCAGGTATTTTCCAGCAAATTGATCTGAAATTAGTTAATGTCAATAAGCAAATTGATCTGAAATTAGTTAATGTCAATAAGCAAATTGATCTGAAATTAGTTAATGTCAATAAGCAAATTGATCTGCAATTAGTTAATGTCAATAAGCAAATTGATCTGCAATCAGTTNTGTCAATAAGCAAATTGATCTGAAATTAGTTAATGTCAATAAGCAAATTGATCTGCAATCAGTTAATGTCAATAACCTTTTATAAGTATAATGGAATTATTGTGGTACCTAGAAATTATGAATGATTATCACAAACTATTAGTAATTATTAATTAATAACTATCAACGGTATTAGCAACATAGAAATGAGATAATAAGAATCCAAGAGAAATACCTCCAGAGCAATTTCTTTAAAAACAATTATTCTACAGACTTCTTCCTGTTCACTGGAGTTATCGTTATCAGCATGAAGACAAATCATTCGGTCCCCTCCATCGATAAGTGCGGGCAATGGTACAATAAGAGTCTTGTTCGTTCCTCGCATCTCACCGATATAGGTTGTGAAGCTAAAATCATTACATAAATATTAATTTCTAGGTCAATTTTAAAATTTTAATTGCAAACTGAACAGGTTCCAGATAACAAAGTATCCAAATTATTTTTGATCAAATAATTTATTCATATTCTCTCCAGTTTCTAAAACATTAAAGATATACAAGCAAATGAATTTACGTTAATTACTGTTGCATTATTTGTTTTTTTTTTTTTTTTTTTAAATAATTTGATTTGATTATTTGATTTTTCACATTACTTGATTTTTTTTTCTAAAAAATCTTCGTATTTATTCCGAAAAGTTACATAGACAAACTTACTGAAATTCGTCAGTGCTGCTCTTATCGGCTGTCTTTTTCACGGTACCATGTATGATACCGGTAGCATTGTATACGGTCAGATTAAAGAAACGATTCGATTTGAAATCAACGATTACGGTACCCGAAAAATCGTCCATTTTGGAAAAGTCATGAACAAACGACAAACTGTATGTATCTTCGTGAAGCTAAAATTTCATTGTTAGTTTCTCAATTGTAGCAATCGAATTTAAAAGATTTTAGAATAGTAAAGATTTTTACGAAACTGAAGAACCAACATGCCTGTAGAGCAACTTCTACATTGGTACCCTCAGAATGTGTCACCACAACATGGCGTCCAGATCCATCAGCTATTCTAGCACTCTTTATCCACGGATATATTCGTTCCACAACTGCTTCCAGCGCAAAACGTTCTGGATTCTAGAACGCATTAATATTAACATCCATTGAAATTATTAAGTTCTGATGAGAAATAAATTCAGATTATCATGGATTTTTTCATATGCACAAATCATTTCAATCAAATTTCAAAAATCTATCAAAGCAGAACTCAATCACGCATTCTTGCTAAATTCAAGTTTTGATACATTTCTAACTAATCCATTTTATTTGACATTTTAAATTTTAGCACAATCAAATGGATGTGTTTTTTTTTTTAAAGCAATTTAGTTTCTGTTTATTTCGAACAACTATCTTAAAGTAATAAATGATAAGAAATTGCAAACCTCAGGATCATTATAATCCACATAATGATGAGCATCAAGGAAACTCTGGGATTTTTGGTCTTTACAATTTTCTACTTTTGCCAAATGCATCCTTTGTATTTTAACCTTTCCATTTCGTACTGTAAAATGTCCCAGTGCATCTTTACGAAACCATCCAAGTTTATCGAAACTATAAAAGAAACAATGTCAGCACCAATATTCACAAAGAAGACAAATCGAATTGTCGCAGCCTAATTGTTGAAAGATTGCTTATCATTACACGAAACGTACTTATTCTCATTGATCTCATTAATTATTTGTTGTCGTAATTCATCCATTCCGTTGTTACGATTATTTGCCGCAAAATACATGCCAGTTTCCAACTGATGACTAGCACGACCACCTGCACTTACTCCTAATTCCAATCTTCGCCATCTAAATTATGAGCAGTAAAGATTTGAAGAATTTTTCAAAAGATTATCCAACGTTTTTCAAATTCTCAGAAGAAAACCCGAAAATTGATTAGCATGGATGATCAAGATTTAATATAAAAATACTTGCACTCATTACCTATCCAAGAAGAGCCACTGTGTTTGACCATCAACTTCAACTCGAATGGTATTTTTATCCTTTTCAATCCATCGACCAGCTGTATAATCGTATGCAACATATTTGAAAGTGACAAATGTTGTCGGTTGCTCCAATTTCATCGCCATATATGATTTGTTTTGATATGGCGTGAAACTTATCTTGAAAATAAATTAATTTTGCAAATAAATTAAGCTTAAATTTAACACACCTCCATTCTACTATCAATTCTCTAAATGAATAAGCTTTCTAATAATTTAAACTTATCAATGATGAATTCAAAATTCATTTTTCATCTATTAGAGAAAAAATTCTATCTTCACTAGACGCTTCTGAAAAATATGATCTCAAACTAATAAATGTACATGAAAGTCGATTTTACCTCACAACATAACTTGGACTGACTACCAGGTACACATCCCGTATCCGCCTGATTTGGATGAAACGTTCGAAAGCAATTTTCTTGTAATAACTAAAAAGATTTTTAAGATCATGAATTTTTGATAGTATTATTGATGAAATTAAATTGTCTATTATAAATTTCAAATACGCCAATATCTTTGTCCTTTATTTTTAAAGCTATTGATAGGCTATTGGCTCGCTATTGAACCAGTTCAGCTATTCAATATTACTCTTTTGCATAAGCAATGCTTTGCTTTTGCCTTTTGCCAGTCAAGAAACTTTCACATTCCTCTAAATGTTTTCTTAAACTAGTCATCTTAACAAGGTAAGGTTGGACAAAATCGATTTAATCACTACAACATATTCCTTGCAAAGTTTTAGTTTACAATGATTGCTATTCTATATTCCAAATTATTTCTTCTTTAGGATCTATTGTGACTATTGTGATTCTTATTGCTTTTATGTTGTTCATTTATCTAATGATTGACTCTATTTTTATTTCTCTATTTCTTTTATAATGTTCAAAGGCCTCTCACTTGTTAAATGTACTATCACTTAGGCCTGTTTGTTTTGTTGAGGAGGTTTTTATAAGTTACTCAAAATTTTTCGCTTTGTACTCAAAAAATCTCTTCAACTTTTAATATCAGTTACAAACTTCTTACTAATAAAATTTTCCACTCTTGTCTTGCCTTTATGATTCAAGTTAATTTCAATGTGAAGAAAAATAGAAATGAGATATAACTTTAAGCTAACCTGTGTAGTATTGCTGTAAGCACAATGAGTAAAAGAGTATGTTCTGGCGGAGCAAATGTCTGAATTTGTATCACACTCACAAATACAAGATGTTTTTACTTCCGGGATTGCAAATTCATACTGCTGAGAAATTGGATGATGGTGTTCAAGTTGTGATAACGTCAGCGTATGTAACCATCCTTGGTCTTGACTTCTGATATTATTAATTCATTTGAACTTATTTAGAGTGAGAACTTTCCCAAGTTTACAGTAGTTTTCTAATGATTCCTTTTGTACTTTATTTTAATCCTTAATTCTTTATCATCCTGATTTTCTTTTTAAATAAAAAGAAAAATAAATAAAAAATGACTGTGAAAAAAAAGACAATAAAATATATTGATAAGTTTTTGTTTTTGTGAAGACTGCAATTTATTTCAGCCAAGATAAAATACCTTGCGCTAAGGACATCGACGAATAGTGAATCCCTGTCATTAGTATTATTTTCTAAACGGAAGCAAGCGGTATTTTGAAGACCGATACGAATATTCATTTGCGTGGTGCGGATTAGCTCATCACCGGATGCTATAATCTTAGAAGTATATGGATTTCTTCGAATCATAAAAACTCTTGACAAGTGAGTAATTTTTTTCCAAGGTAATTTATATGCCAGAAGATTGAATTTCTTTCTTTTGAATTCAAGGATTGATTATGGATTTTATTTATTATGCATTACAACTCCAACCTTACTATTAAAATTAATCTTGAAAATTTTCGATGATTCATCATAAAACAATCAATCTTTCCATGGAAATTTTTTGGACTTGTTGATTTCTATCGATTTGACAAATGCATCACTTCAATATAAGAATTTGTTATATAAATAGTTCCTTCAATTTAAGTCTTCCGCAGCGCTGATCTTCTTGCTAATTATTTCTCTTTAAATGTTTATTAACGAATCAAAAATGTCCGCGTAAATTAAGCGTTTGATCTCCAAAAAAAAATTGAATTTCATCATTTTCCTACCGAATTTTAGGCTTAAATTTTTATATTACAACAGTAATACTCAAAAGATAGAAAATTTAAAGGTTTAGTGTAAGAAATGATTTCTATTTGAAATGAAAAATTTGTTTCATTACATTGAAAAAAACTTTGGCGAAAATACAAAAAGCAATTTCGAGAGAATAAATACAAAATCATTTATTCGTCAAATAATTTTTTTTTGAAAGAACGATGAGCTAACTGATGTTTACTCTAATTAAGTTAAACATTTTTATAAATTTTATTTTCATAATCTCTCAAACGCTTGCGACCTATAAAACTAACCATGAGAAAGCGTAGATTTGATGACGGCAGTTTTTGTGCAATGTGGTGGTCCTATGAAAGATAAAGGTTGCAATATTTCAGGAATTAATGGCGATGATAACCCGAAAACCCATGGAATCAAACGTTCCGCTAAGATACACCTTAACAGGCATATCAATCTCATCCTTCCAACCTTTGCAAATCTTCGATGCTTTTTTCAGCGGCAATGTTTGTTAACTGCGTTTTAAATAACTGAAATTTGGTAATTCGCTGGAAACAAATTCATAACTATTTTCAAACTAAGGCATTCAACAAAAATATCACAAAAATACAAAAATAATCGATTTCTAAGAAAATGAAAAACAAATTAAAGCAAAAAAAAACTCAAAAAGATTGACGAATTAGTGATGCGAACACACTGTGATGATTCAATGAAAATGAAACCAAAAACAAATTCTCAAATGAGCTGCTATCATTTTCAATTCTTCATTTTCAGAGATCTTAATTTCCTCTAATTGATGAACGATACCAATTCTAATTACATGTCGCATGAGTATGCCAAAGCAAATTTATATCACTTCTGCGCAATTTGATCAAATTCTTTTGATACCAATGATTAATAGTATCACTGATATTAAAATTCTGAGCTCGGACATGTTTTTAATAAAGAACAATTAATTGTAAATGGTCCATGTTTTCGAGATTCGATTCAAAACAATCATAGTCCTAATTTTCGAACGACTTTTTAAGCTGAGATTACAAACTCTTTCAAACTCTCGATGTCGACAAAAACGATTTTTTATCATCTAATGTGACCTTGAACAGAAAGTAAAGTAAAAAAGATTTGGAAAAAAGTAGAAAGAGTAGATTGATGAGGAGGAGATAGAAGTACGCATGTAATTCATAATAAAAAATAAATTTATTTCTTGTATTAGCAAAATCCTTACACAAAAAATTGAAGACTGCTAGTAGAACTCTCAAGTAACATTAAAAAATCTTAATCACAATAGATTATAGATGAAAGTGTCATTTAAATAATTAATTAGATTTCAAAATATTAACATAATTGCTTTTCAAATTTCTACAAAGCACTTCTTAATTCTTTTTTAGAATGGGAAAATTACAGTATTGAATTTGAAAAATTATAACTTAAAAAAAATTATAATTTTAGTTAGTGAAATAATTATCCAATTTTTTTTCTTATTTTTTTTATCCTCATTTTTTCTGATCAGGCCTAACAGAAAATACAAGTTTTATAGATTCGTTCAAATGGCAAAAAACTGAAAGAAGAAAAGTTAAAAGAAAGGAATAATGAACAGATAGCATTCTGAACCTGAAAGAAAAGTAGTATGAATGAAGAATTGATAAAATAAGCGAGCCCCGCAAAGCAAATTGCAAGAAAACGGGTCGTTCGTCAAAGTCTGTCGCTTGCGAAGAAATTGTAATAGTATCGACCACTCTAAGGCATTGAATTTTGCAAATTAACGCAATATTAATTAGATTAACACGATTTTCGTCATTTACCAAGGTTCCGCATAATTGATAATTTCACACCCCCACAGAATATAGGATAATGAACTTATCAGTCAATGATCTTCAAATATGCGATTCCATCTTTCAGATAGGCTCATTTACTTTTATCTCACCGAATCTTCCAACTTCCATCAAATAATTTCATAGCATTGAAAAATTTCTTTCTTTTGCGGTTTTTAGATCTGATATCATCGCTTTTGCATCTAGATATTTCTCAGGCTTCCGTTTAACATTTTTCGGCACTTTGTATTTTGAAGAACTATTGACCTTATAATTTTTTAATTTTTCAAGATATCAATTGAATAATATTTCTAAGCTAAGCTCTTTTAGAGTGCCAAAATTTACTAATTGTTTAAGCAATGATCGTTCAAAGCTTAATGTATTCGATAATTGACATAAATTAATTAAGGATAATAATACAGTTGAGCAAATTAAAGCATATAAATTTTTTTTACTGTAGCACCTTAATATATTATTCTATACTATTTGAAAAGTAAATTTAATTGATAACATCGTTGATATAGTATGCACGATATGTGTCATCGATTAAAGAGCTAATAGGAAATTTTCTTTTTTGGAATAATGTTTGACACGTGTCCAGTTCAAATGATTGAGTACTTCGTTATCTTTTCCATTTCCACGAGAAAGATAGACAGTAATAATATTTATTCCATTTCCATTCTATCCTTCATCGAACGTCGAACATATCAGAGCATAAGTTCTGTCAACCATACTAGTTTTAACTAATACTGTTGTAATACTTTGATCACTTGTCATGCAATTCATACTAATTCACAGAATGATTGGCGGTAATGGATATTATACTGTCCATCTCTTTATTCTGACCCACAGTTTCAATTTGTTATCATTGATCACATGATATAAAGATATTTATTCTTCAACATATTCTTGCTCTTAACAACTTCTTCCAGTTAATCATGAAAAGCTTGACTAAATGCCTGATGACATTTAATTTATGCTCTTCAGGAATTCTACCGCAATCTAACATGAATGTGATAACATTGTGTAATTTTTAAATGAGTAATGAGCATCGAATTGTGAGAATCAATATGATTGAGACAAGCAAAAATAATGTTATTAGTTTACAAAAATAAAGTTACCAGTGATTAAGTTTACATTTTCATCAATCTTAATTCCTGCAATCAAAGATTGTTGAAAATTTGAACTCAATCACTGATAACCTCAATAATGATTGCTCTAATTCCCATAACTTCTCCCTCAGTGCTTTGAATTAAAAACAAAGTATTCAAATTTAAAAATAAAAACTGAATTTTGTTGGTAAGAATTAATTAAACATTAGCAGAATGTACAATATCAGCACATAAAGATTTATGTATTTTGTATAAACAAGTTATAAATGTCCATAACAATCAACAAAAGAGCGCAATGAGACAAGGTAACCTTTATTTTCATAAGCAACAGAAGGCTTTGTTTACTTTTCAATTAACAGATAAGACTTCGCTTTATTTCTATTAGTTATAACTGAAAACATTATTATAGGTTGCATAAATTTTACTCTTAATGTTGCGAGAATTTAAAATAGTGTAAAGGAGAGAATGGGTTTCAAAATGGAAAGAAAATTTGAAATACTTTCACTGTAAATTTGCGGCTAAATTAACGATAAAACTTTTCATAAAGCAGATTGTTCGAATTGAATACAAAGAGCAATAAGGAATTAACTTTTTGGTTAGTTAATACATTAATTTTCTGGTAGTTAATATGTTAATACGTGTTGCACATTTTGTATTCAAAAAAATGCAGCATTTGTTGTGCTTTTTAAAATTTCGATTTTCCAAAAATGAAGTCAAAATAAAATCAGTTAAGTTAATCGTCAAAATAATCTGAAGTTACATTTCAGAAAAAACTTTTATATCCTAAGGAGAAAACATTCCCCTACATATGGAATGATTTTCGCTCTCAAGATAAATGATATCACAGGTGTGTCATGCAGTTCAAAAGAGTTCAATAAATTAAATGACAAGCACTCAAAATGAATTGATAATTTAGAATTAGTCTATTATATGACATAAACCCAATTGGAAGAAATGCATTAAGTAAATGATGCAAAGAATATTTGATAGTGTTCCTGATCACCACAAGAATTTTTGATGAATTTTAATTATGCATATATCTTAGCTTAAAATTTAAGAAGAAAGACCGGTAGAAATTGTATTTTTTGTGCGAAAATGATTTGTCATGAAATTGCTTTTCAGAAATTGAAATCTAGAACAGGAGGACATTATTGATGGCGAAAGAAAAGCAATAATAACAAGATGTGGTAATTAGTAAGATTATTATGCAACAAAATGCTTGAAAGAATGCTCTAAACCGGATGATTTTTTTCTTGTTTAGTACTTTATTAACAAAGATGCAAAAGAAATAATAATTAAATTTTATGAGTTCCGAATTTTGAAGTCAATCATCAATAAGTTGCATAGAAGAAAATTAGGAAATGTTGAACATTTTTTCTGTAGCACTAAATTTGTTTTTTCTTTTATTCACGTATTTATTGCTTGCAATTATATGTGAAAAGATTGAAATATGAAACAACTTGAAACATAGATTGCTATTGTTCATGTTTATTAAAAGAATCTAAAATCTTACAATCTAAAACCAGCATATCACCATTTAATTTATTGCACTAATTCTCAACCATAGTTCCAATTTTCGATGGCTAATTTTCTTTATTTATATATTAATTACACATTCCTAGGATAAGTAGAACAAGAAGAAATCATAGATTGCTGATTTCTGGAATTAGGTCAGAGGTTATCAGAAGAAACAATGAAATAATTAGCTGAGAAGGAAATTGAGTGAAAAATAATCACAGTATTATCGGCACGAAAATAGGAAGTAACCATTTAAAGAAGAGTGACAAAAAATAATCATAAAATCTGTTTGTAATTTGAAGGTTAATTGACAAGTTGGAGTCTGTGGCCATAATATCAGAAGACAATCGCCGAAAGTGATCTAATTTGTTATCAAACGCAGCCGCAATAACAAAAGATTTTAAACTTTTAAATTAAGGATGGAAGGGAAGCGAAGTGTCAATTAAAATAAACTCTACATATACCTAAACACTCACATATATATGCACATACATACACATACACAACCAACACATACACACACACACACATATATATGCATACACATACACGCATACATGACAATAACTCATAAATTTACATTTAACAAAAACAAAAAGCCAGAAAAAGATGATAAGTTCTTTCTCTAGTCAAATTCCTCATCTATATGCTCTCAGATATATTGAAATGACTCATAGATAATTGCATCAGGAGTTCTAAACTTTAGACCAAATCGAACTTGTACAAATTCTCATCACCACTAAGGAACGAAGTTTTATCGCTTTTATTTTCACCAAGGAATTCAGAATTGTTTTGCATACTTACTATTATCATAATCAACACATAACAGTACTCGGATTCTTTCAAATATGAAGAATCAAAATTGCTCAAATTGCTGCTTGTTTGTCTTACTACAATTGTGTTATCAGTGCTGTGACATTTGAATTGAGGAACTAGAAAATAACAAACAACACATCATCTATTTCTTTTATTCCATTATCATTATCATAGCACTTTTACCAAATCATTTCAACAATGATGAAAAATTAAAATTCAATTAAACTAAATACACATTATGCCTAATTTTAGTTTTGCAAAGATTAACAGTCAAACGTATGCTTGTGGGAATTCAATTGCCATCATTGGCAGTTTAAATGAATGATGTTCATTAACCTCCAAATTTCCATATTTCGCATTATGATAACGATCTCCGACTGAGTTTCCTCTAAAAAAAAACCTCAATGAAATACCGAAAACTTAAGTAATTTACGATTTATTGCATACATCGTATGAGTTTAACAAAATTAAACTGCGGCTTTAGTGTTTCAATTGTAGTTGTAATAACTGAACAGTGTATGAATCAACAGATTCTTTGAAATAAACAAAATAAAAGAATCTTAACATTTATTGAAATATAGTCTAAATACATTATCATTCATTTCTGAATAGAATTTTTAAAATCGGAAGTATCTGAATGGAATCGGAAGCAGCTAAGATAAGATGCCGGGTAAAGTCCTCAATATGCTTTCCATTGTATTTCCATGATTATTAAAATACCGATATCTTTCGAAGCTAATATGGTGTTTCGCAGATATTATACTATTTCTTTCTGATATAATGATACATTTAAGTACTTGAAATGATTTACAGAAAAGACGAAGCCAAAAAATGGCAGGTAAAAGTGGAAAAAGGAGAAAAAAGAAGAAATTGTACGACATATAGTTTGGGTTTCAGTTTTGTTCAAAATGGACAAATTTGGGTTGTTGATGTTTGGACGGTTGAGTCAACAATATTTCTCTTCCATTGGATTAACCATGCAATCTACCGTTTGTTTTGTTTGCAGACTTTAGAAAATAAGCGCGTTCATTCTACGTGTCACATTTTTATTCATTGGGAAATTTTCAGTTCAGTTTCATTGAAATCATTTACTGAATATTCAGTTAGCAAATTTTTATCTTCTCTTCATCATTCATCTGTCTCGTCATTTTGATCACTTTGATAAATCTCAGAATGTTGAGACAACTCAGATTAATCGTTATTTAAAAAGTTGTAAGATTAAGGTAGAATAACTTATCGTTTACCATGTCACCCACATATTTTGTCCAACAATATCATATCTTAAAAAAATGAATAATTCAAAAATGGATGAAAAAATGGAAAAAACTGATTAGATGTTTTTATGAACTAAATCATCTTATGCTCTATTATTATTATTCTAATGTTGTATACAGACTGTATTACTCCCCGTTAGACATTTCCCCAGGAAAATACCGATTGATTTTATCATTTCCTTATTGAGGATTCAGCAGATAATAGGTCAATTATGTTTTAATTCGCCTTACTGCAAGTTAAAAATGAAACAGTCTTCAGAACAGCATTTATGATTCGCATTGTTGCACTTCAAACGACTTTTGTAAACTGCGAATTTGATAGAGCTCTATTTTGCTTATATGATATTTTTTAAGAAATGAATGAGTAGCTGGTTTTATTCATTTTAAATTCTCAAATACCAGCGTTCATGCGCATATTTCTGACACTGGATTTTCCAACTTGTTCCTACTATTTTTTATTGGAAAATGTTCAAAGAATATAATTGGTCTTCTAAGAAATTCTTAAATCGGAACTTCGGTTCCCTACTGATTCCAATTTTTTTTTCTCCAAAAATTTCAATATTTTAAATTACTTGTTTTCAGCTTACAAATTATACTGTTTACCAATAGAATGAGATAGCATAACTTCACTTTTATTTATAAATTCAAAATTTCACAATTTCCAAAAATCACCGTACTGTCAAATGTCAAAGGTGTGTTGATGTCTTAAATAGGCACGCGTGTATTCCGGTCATTCCCCTTTTCTATTTCTTCTCGCGTATTACTGGCAAATAATTCATATGAATAATGAATTTGTGGACCACTGCCACTCAAATACCGTAGCTATTGGAATGGATGTTTTGTCATCGCAAAATAATTAGTCTGAAATTAATGAAAAGGTCTTTAAATTTAAAAATAATAATGAAAGATATTGCACACCTCTGTATGCTATCAAATTAGAAATGACTTTTTTAACTAATTCTTCTCTAAAAAGAATAATTCCTTAGAATAATTTCCTAAAAAACTTTAATTACATGAAAATACTGAATTCCCCATTTAATTGTAAATTGCTAAATTCTCAGGTTTATCTATTGTGAATTTTCCAAAGATTAAGTTGATTTTATCTTCGATGTATAAGTCATACCGTCAACACCGTCCTAGATTTATTTGTTTTGATGAGTTTTAAAATTACTCGAGATTTATTTATTCATTTAATGTTTCAATACTTCTTATTCATAATGATAAAAACATAAAACTGTGGCCATATCAATAAGCATAAGGTAGTGATCTTGTGAACGAATTATCAATGAAGAGTACATTAGTTAATTGCATGAAATGTTCATTTTTACATTTGAATTCATTCTTCACATATGCTTAGCAATTATTATTTGTGTAAATCGATATGTAATCGTACCTAAATTGCATTGTATCGTTTAAATCCTCAAATGATGTCTACATTTTGTTGTGATGAAATGATATTGACACTTGAAGTTGCAGAGAGCATTCTTAATAAGGAACGAATGATTGGAAAGGTATGCAAAGGTTATTACGACCTCAACATACACTTATAAATTTCTTATTCCAGTGATAAGTGAATCTTATGCTTAATTGATGAAATGACCAAGAATCTGCAGTGATCAAATAAATAGGTTATTAAATAGCAAAAAAAAAATAGAACTTATTCTTATCAATAACAGAGTTAAGATATATTTCAGAGTTTATGCTTACGGTAGTTTAAATACCACTGGCTATGTGCGGAATCTGCCAGTGTAAAGTTCAATTGAAAAAATTACAGAGACATCAAATTCAGTATTCTATAGAAATGAGAATTTTCGAGAATCCCCTGAGGCTATAAAAAAATGAATTTGATAAATTTAATTTTGAAGGTGCTGATTTATTGCTCTTTTACCACAGTAAGCATAAAAAAATACCTTTCGAAACAAACCATTTATTCTTTTATATAGTGGTTTAAAAAAAAAAAAAACGCCACTTTTCAAAATAAATTTTGCTTTATTGAGGAATAAAGGTTTAAAGAGTAATCGGAAATGATGTAAATTTTAATTTTAACAAAGGTAACATCATGAAATTTCTCAAATGTGACTAAAATTGAAAAGATTCTACTCCATTAAGTAATCTCTTAGTGATGCAAATCTCCGAAAAGGTCAATGAAGAATCTTCATACGTTGTAGTTTGCATCAATGAAAAATCTTTATACGTTGTGGTTTGGATCATTGTCACATCGATACGTTCTCTTATAAATCATCCACATGTAATCATTATTCATGAAGGCTGGACCTTAAAGATCCAGTCTTATTTGTTAGGGTCACGTACTTCCCCTTTTCCAAATTATTCTTTGCGGCCAAAATTTGATTAAGGAAATTGGAATTAAACATTGAAAAGCATTACTGAACAAGAATGCTTAATTCATTGATCATATGACTTCATGAATGAACAACCATATATTAACATCTCCATTATAGTGAAAATGAACTTCAAACTGCTTAGTAAAGAAATTACGACGAAATGTAAATGCATATCAGACAGAATTTTTTCGATGATCTGTAAACAGCGTCCTTCAAACAACATTATAGCACATCTAATAACAAAAGTTAAACTCTAAGATTGAAAAAAATGAGTAGCAACAAAGATACTTATGAAATTTATTTCAAAAGATGTCATATGGAATTTAGTCTCATAACAGTAAGAAAATTGCAAAAATAAGCCAAATTAAAGAAAGCCTATATTGATAAACTTTATGCCGAGATGACTTAATTTGCTCGTCTTCTCTGAAAAGTATCCCACTTTCAAGCAAAATGTTTCATCAAGCCTTAAACCAGAAAAGTGAAAAATACCCTGAAATGAAACAGACTGCAAATCTCATTTCATGCTTAATATGAATAACAATTTTATGCTAGTATTTGCTTCTAGTTGTGATATTACAAAAACTACCTGTAGTTAAACCTTCCACTCTTATTTCAAATTTTTTAAATGAAATATTAATATGGCACTTGATAAACAAGAATAGTTCAGAGCTGCTAACATTAAAATTTTAGTCATGCATATGGCCTGCATCTTTCAATAGTTTCTGTGAAACACGTGATTAAAGTTTTACAGTTCTTCATTAGAATTCAATTTCAGTTGTCACTGCACTCCAATGACCTCATCAATCACCATTGTGGTGCTGCTAATCGACTTTAATCAGGTCAAGTGAGTTATCAATCAACATCCTAACTAAGCAACTAAATGAAGAGAAACGGAAAGATTTATTGATGATCGACAATAAATCATTTCGTGACAAACTCATTTCAAACTATTAACAAGACTCAAAAAGCACATAAGACAAGAAACACTAGTAACTCTAAATTTCAACAATTTCATATTTCCAACAAATAAAAAGACAGAGAAAGAAATTGAAAACAAATAATTTCACGTTACTGATGATAAATTATACATGCAAAAAGCATGTCAGAACTTTTAACTATCATTTTTCAGCTCAACTATCAGAACTAATATCATTTTTAAGAAATGCATCCCTGATAAATGAAGTAACAGTTTCTAAAAAGCTGTCTTATGACATGAATCAGCAAAACTGTTCTGATGCATTAAAGGGATGAATAAGGTGTCAAAATGTCTTGAAGTTTGAATTAGCTAAATATCGCAACAATAAGTGAACTAGTAAGTGAACTGATATAATTTGATTACGAAAAAAAAAAAAAACAATAATAAGTGAATAATAAGTGAACTGATATACTCCGATTATGAATTATTTGTCATCATATCGTCATACGTCGAATGTCATCAATTTAAATATCGAAGAAGATTTATGAGAACATAAGCAGTAACGGAACTATGTTCTGAGCGTTAAACTGTATGTAATTATATCTGAAATGATTAATGATAATGGTAAATGATCAATGAAGAAAGTACAAAACGAGATCTATGATGAACTAATTGCTATGTCTGATAGACAAATCAACATTCGTTAGTCAAAAAAAAAAAAAACATTTTCTGGTTAAAGAAGAGGATTGATTTCTTAATTACTGTTAATAGCTTTGCAGAAAAACTCTAGGACCGAAATTTTGTTGAAACTCATGAATTTATATGAAATTTCAAAATGATAATAACCCACCTTTTAATTACTTACCTTACTGGTCACATTTTCTGGCACTTCATGCAGGTCGATAAAAGCATTTGCTATCGCTATTTTCTCTGTTTCTTTTATCTTTAATAGATATATTTCATACTATACTTCAATAATACATCCTATTATTGCCTAAGATTTGATTTCTTTCCCAATAAGAATTATTCGATAATAAGGATAGTGCAAAACAGAATTCAGTACCTTTGCTTGAAAATGTATCCTTGGTCCTTCTTTCCACATTTCCGTCTGAAGTGTTTGCCCCGGTGTTACGGGATTGGCAAAACGAGCCTAAAATATCATAAATTAGCTTCAAAGATTTATTTCTAAAAGTTCGAAATAATAATTCAAGAAAATTTATTCATATTAAAATTTAAAGAAATAAAAACAATGAGATTATTTTGAGTGTTAAAAATGGATGAAAATATTTATGAAAAAAGAGAAAAGAGACACCTTTATACTTTTAAAATATTCATCACTACCACCAGCGAATTTCTTTAAGACATGCCTCGTACAGAAACCGAGAGTACAAAGCCCATGTAAAATAGGTTTCTGAAAACCTAGCAGAGCAGAAAACTCTGGGTCAATGTGTAGTGGATTTGGATCACAACCAGCTAACCGATAGAATGCTGCCTGAAACACCAGATATTTAGCCATATTTACAGTAAAACAGAGCACAAAGTGTTCAAATGTTTCTTCAAAAAATTGAACTGGTAGATTTCGCCAAAAAATTAGCAAAATATTGTTTGAAAGAATTTGCTATAAAAAGGCTATTGTCAAGGATTCTGATGCATATTTATGGCAGCATAAAAGCCATGAATGTTAACAATTACATCCATAAGAAAATAAAAACTAAAACAGCAATAAGCAACTTATCTATAGCTCCTACGCTGTTGCAAAGAAATAAAAATATATACATTGTGAATTCTGCAAGGCATATAATTTTATTTTTTATATTGCATTTTTATTGCAAATTCTAAGACTATATATCAAATTATATCTAGAGTTACTATCCCAGTTTAGAAAAAATAGCACTTAAATACGATCTCAAATAAAAAATTCCATTTCAAATTCAAAATATTCTAAAACAAAAAAATAAGCGAAAAAAGGCAGATGACCTGAGACACATCAGTTCCTTGTTCGGTAACGTAATCAGGATCACGTTGTGGTATAGGTTGACACGGTATTTCGTGTTCTGACGTTTTCGAACCAGAAAATCCACCTGATCCAAGTTGAAATAGGCTGATTTGTTGTTTTGCAATTTTTGTCATTGTTTGCTCATCATAAGTTGTAACTGTAAAAAAGATGTTTGATACAATTCACTATACAGTTTCAAGAATTCCAAAGACATATTTTTCGGTGATTTTATAAAACTAATTGTTTAAAAAAGTAGCAACTCTTTTCAAAATTGATAAATTATACAATTAAGATCCTAGTGCTTGATTTCATAAGATAGATTACTAATAAAGTCTTACCTTCTACAATAATCACTGCTCCTTTGCCTTTATCAAGCACTGCTGGAATGCTTACAGTTGATCGTAATCTACCTTCCGTTGGTACTCGAGCAAATAATTCCAGGTATTGCTCTCCGTGCAGTATCTTTGCCAAATCAAAATTTATACCTTAATCAACTAAGAATCATTTCCAGGACATAAAGTAGTAATAAAATATAAACGAAATTTCTGTCAAACTTTGAAAATTTTGACATCATTATCAATTAAATAAATTTTCATAAATTAACAAAAGCAATGAAAGAAAGAACGGAAATCAATTCACCTGGCCATTCTCCGATTTCGAGAATAGTTGCTTGCAATGCTGGGCCAATAACAAACGTAGGTAACGTTGCAAATTCACTGTGATTTTCGAACAAATACCGTAATTCGTCTTCCACACTTGCCCCAACTGAAAAACTTCGAGGACAAGTTTGGATTAATCAACGAAGCAATGATCTATCCAGTAAGTTAGTCTTCAGATTCCCACCTCAAACTACGGAAATTATTGCTTAAATGCTAAATGTCACAGATCAAATTATGAAAATATTACTCAAAAATGAAGCTTGTTTGTTACGACAAAAATAGAATAATTGCATGATTAGGAACAATAAAGTTCCATATATGATGCTTCAAAAAAGAAAAATTTCAGCAATGAGTGATCAACCTGCTAATGCATACAAGATAGTATCACGAAAAGTGTATCGAAATAAATCCGATTGGACTGATCCGTGATTTCGAGCTTTTTCCGGATCCATAAATTCTTTCGATAATGGAAAACCAACGTACTCGCTTTAAAGCACAATTAAACCCTGCAATCGCTATGCGAAAACAGTAATTTTACCTTTGCTTGTGATACACTCATATCATCACACTGTTTTCTTTACTTAAAAGTATCTCGCTCTATTCCTGATATTATTTTATTATACCTCCTCATATAAATAAGCAATTATTGAATGAGATATGTCTCAAAGAAAATACTACATTTCAGTACGTAATTTCATTCAATATTTCCAATTTTATTTATATTTTTTGAAGAGAATTAATTAAAGACATTATAAATTTTTGTTAGTTCTGTAATAATAGCTGTAAGTGATGTCGAACAAAGGAAATGCTTAAATGCTATTCGTATACCTAAAAATTATAAAAACTAACAAGTAACTGTTTAGATACCAATTTTCTACAGATTCAGATTATACCATCACTGACACGCTCGTTACAATAGTACCTACTAAAATACATTAACCTTTGAAAATTTATAGATGAATTAAAGGAAAAAACGAAACTCTCCGCTCGAAATGGATCACTTCAATTTATTACGACTAAAATATTTGACTGACTGATAATGGCAATGCATTTCAATCACAACGCTTACGACCACCGCTATCAAATTAATTAAACTTTGAACTTTGGAAACAAATGTGATCTTTTAAAGCAATGTGTTGAAATGAATGAAAGACAAATGATAGCAGTTTAGGAATTGATACAGCTTGTTCAATAAAAATTTTAGCCTTTACAAGCAAAATTGAGGAAAAAATGAATAATCTAATTGATAAATATGGAAACAGACAAGTTTTTCATCACTCATAATAAGATCTCTCACATAGATATCAATCGAAAATTTAAAAAAATTTCAGCATTTTCATTAAGAAAAAACAATTTCGAAAAAATTTCATTAAGAAAAAAGTAGA
>JARVGP010001236.1:0-20710 GCA_029876185.1 Mansonella ozzardi
TGTTGTTTTTTTTTTTTTTTTTTTTTTTTTTTTTTATTTGTTTTTTTTTTTTTTTATTAAAAAAAAAAAAAAAAAAAAAAAAATGAAGAATGAGAATAGAAGGCAATTAAAAAGTCATAAACTTCAATACGGACGTATTTGTCACCTTCTCATCTTCAGCTGCATTTTGCCGTCTTTTTTCCACTTTCTGCTCTCGAAAATTTGGTCCAAAAATTATTATTTGAATGGGTTTGCTTCATTCATTCGGTTGTCCTTTGATCAATGAGTAGTTTGCCTTCCACATATATATTCATCTACATACTTACCGTATCCTAATAGAAGAAATGTTGTCACCCTCTCACTACAACTTTCAAATACCGCAACAACTACTTTATAGTGTTTCATAAATTTTTGTAGGATAATATCAATGCTGTAATTTCGTTTTTTCTCCTTCTGTTATTCACTGCTTAATTTGATTATATGAAATAGTACTTCTTTTACAATATATAGTTTATACAAAGTAAAGTTTAAAATAAATGGGATAAATTCTAAATTTAGCTGACGATGATGGACCGGAAACATCTGAAGCAAGCTATTCCGAAGGAGAAGGAAGTGGAGAAAAAAGAAGTGGAAATGCACTAGATGATGGAAATTCTGGAAAAAATGGAAAAGTGCGCCGAAATAGAACAAGTTTTAGCAGCGAACAACTTGAGATCATGGAAGCAGCATTTAATGCGAATACTTACCCTGATCAGGATGAACGGGAGCGGATTGCTATGAAAGCAGGCCTTAGTGAAGACAAGATTATGGTAAATGAATGTTTTTGTCACATTTTCTGAATCATTAACTGTTTACCCTAAATTAGTAATGAATTAATTTTCGATCAATAATTTCTCTATTTGAGATTTAAAAGGAACCTTCTTTAATTTTTTGATGTCCATATTAAATCAAAGTAAATATCAAAAGCCCTGAAATATGATACCGAACTTTGCAATGCACGAACATTATACTCAAATTTAATAGCTATTTTACAAATTAAACGAAATTCCCTACACATATACATAAATCAACTAATTAATTTTTAGACGTGGTTCAGTAATCGACGAGCACGTTATCGAAAAAATTTCGCTTTTTCGGGTTCCAGTACATTTCTGATTCAGAACCCAGCTCCCACGTCTGTTTTAACTCGGTCATCCATACTACAGGTTTATAAACTAATTTCTTTTTGGATATTCAAATATTATTTTACTCATCAGCAAGTATATATATAAATATATTTATATTAAAGCAATTGAAAGTTATTTTTAACATCTGAATTCTTGCACTACAATATTATCGGAATTCTACATACTAGTGTTAAAGATCATCAACCTTCTGACTCAAAATGTTAGTCAAAGGTCAGATACAGTGATATGATACTTTGAATCTACAATTATATTAGTTTGAAAGGAAAATAAATTTGATAGGTTAGATGGTTAGCTGTGCTTTTATCCAGAATGCATTTCTTCGAATTTTTACCAACTGTTTTTTACTTCACGGACTGAGCTGCTGTCAGTTATTTCCGTTGATATTCTTTCTATAATGATAACAGAAACTTTTCAACCACAAGTTTTTTTTTTTGCAGCAACTTGTAATTGTTCATTCTATCGATGATTGACTTAAATATGCTTAAAAGTTCAGGCATTTATGTCAACCTGTTCATTCAGAAGCAAGGGATAGATTTAATAGTGAAGGGAAGAGAATAAAGAAGAGATACGGATAACAGTGTTGCAGTTGCATATCGTTATAATTGAAGTTAAAAAATTATGTAAATGGTCATTTATGATTTTATTTGAGTCATATTATTGACCCGCGTATAATTCCAAAGAAGAAATTCCATTATTCGCCGTAAAGAAAGTTATATTTTGGATTTTAAGTTTTAATTTCAGCTTTCGATTTATTCGTAAAACTTCTTTTCAGCCTGGAACTATGCCATTATTTTCATCACAACTGAATTTACTTCCGTATCCTGTCAGTCCAACATCACCAGTGAAGTTTCAAGATCCAGCAATGGCACCAATCCTTTTTTATCCACAGTATGCAACCATATGAGAATTGCCATTTCAGTCATAACTATAATTAAACTGTCATCAATGAGGTTGTATTGTATTCACTTCTTTTTCTGTTCTGGAACTAAATGGAAATCCGGAATCTTTACAGTGCTTCCATTTTAGATTTAACAAGAATTAAAAAAATATTCCTCTATCGAAACCGGTAGCATGTAGTAATTTATGTGTAATTCTGTTAAATACGGCAAACGGTTGTAAAAATTGAAGCATTTATTCATTTTTTCATTTTAATAAAGCGGATGAACGAGCAAAACGGGTACTGTTATAATGTGATGTGCTCATTTCCGGACTTCCGACGAACACAATTTTGTTCCTTTCCTGAATCGTTGCATTCCGACTTGAATCCCTTTTGTGGAAGCTGAAAAACATTATGCTGTTTTTTAAGATCATAATGATACTACCATCAAATATATGAGCAAGATAGGTATACAATGCTTTAGGAAATCGTATCAATTATCCAACTTACGTATTTTCAAAAACACAATTGTTTAATAATTATAAGACTATATAGAGCAGAAAGAATTAGACTATTAGCATGAAATGTTTGAAATCTGGGAAAATATGTGCTTTTTTGAAAATTTATTTCTTATTATTGTTCTGAAGTCCAAGTAGCATAGGCCTTTTATTGAATCCATCGAGGAGGGAAAAAATTATTACACTTTAGCAAATCAGTAATCGTAAACAATAAATAATAGAGTGCTGATATCCTAATGAAATTGCTGGTCTATTTCCTGCATAAGCAATGGACTTAGATGTCTTTCTCGGAGAGAATGACGAAAAATGAAAAAGGAATTCTTTACTTACTGTTAAACACATTTCAGGGCAATATAGGTGTCTCAGTGGCATTGAAATGCTTTTTCAGAATGCAAGAATAAAATCTGATGTATGAATCTGATAGCGAACAATTATTTTAGAATAGTTAGCATGATTTTAAATGAGAAAACATTATAATAGAGGATAACTTTTTAATGATTTCTTATATCGGTTTTGGGTGGCTAAACGATACCTTACTTGGACGCAAAAAGTATATCCCACTAATCAGATACGGATCTTCCAGGTTACTAATAAAATATCCGATAAATATCCAGTTTACATTATGTCAATGTTTTAATTTTTAGAAAATTTTAAGCTAATAATAAAAAAAGCTAACTCTGATTTTTCACTTTCCAAATCTGTTTTTACTGCATTTCTCAAAATTTTCGTTCCACATTTACTGCTTTATTTCTTCATCATTCATATCTTTACCTATTCCGATGCAGATAGATCAATCATACGATTTTGGGGTTCGATGATGAATTAATTAATATTTGCCTTGATCTTCACAAAATGAGAAGAAATGATAGCGATCAACCAAAATGTGTATTATTATATTTCGCACATCAGAGCGATGGGAATGAATATTAAGATGGAGGTGTGAGTAACCTTGTCATATGACCTGTCGATGTTTGCACACGCAAATGGCTCAGAAAGATCGTAATTTTGATAAGGATTTCCAATGAACTTAATGATTTAACCGACTGACTGAATAACTGAATGAATGAGGGAGGAATAAATCGATGACTGAGATATCCAATGATCAACTGAGAAACTGTAGTAATTACATCACAGTTTTTAAAATTAAGAATTTTCCAAAAATGGACGCACTTTAATAGTTTATATTGCTTTTTCATACAAATCTTTTTGTATGAATGAATAATTAACTTATGCGATAGATGGAAGATTCTGCACATAAAGAACGATATTGGCAAAGCAAATAAACCTTTGATTCATTCTCATCACCGACTAATTCTTCATTAATGTACTCTGAATCAATTAAACTTAAGTATAATTTATTATCTGATAGGATAGAAACTGATTTTATCGGATACAATTAAGTTATATTTGTTGTAATGTACAATCCTATCCTTAACAAAACACGTTCTATTAACGATCATTAAAAGATACCGCCGTTGTATGCATTGTTGTTTTCAATTATTGGTCATCCAGTGGTAATGAAGTTTTTATGTTAAAATAATTTTAAACTTCAAAACGATACAAATCTTAGAGATTAAGGAAATTTTTCTCTATTAACAATCGAAGTTGATATTTCAAAAAAATATTTAAACAATATAAGTTTATTTCTATTGAATTTCTTCAAAGCAAAGGTGTTATAGATATATACAGAATATGAATCTATAAAACTAAATCTATAAAACTTAGAAGCTTAAAAGGATACTTTGATAGTTACAACACAGGCTCGCTGAAATCACTGTATTATGTTCTAAACATTAATTATCAAAACTTTTACTGAAAAGGTCGTTCGGTGCTTTTCCCATATTAATTTATCAAATATTTAAGTGTAATTTATTTGAAACCAATTATCGCCTTCTTCCCTACACAGTTATTGTAATCAAAGGAACAGTGATGTATTTCTGTATAGTTGAACAAATTGTCCTTGTTGTGGTTGGCCTCTCTTTGTGTCATTCAATATTTTTTACACTACAAATCATCAAAATCAAAGCAAAAAAATCATTGAAAACTGTAAGGTCAAAAAAAAATTACCACTTTTTCATTTCTCTTCATGAGCAGAAAATTCGAAAAGTGCCGCCGGTCTGAAAACGATTAAAACGACACTTCATAATTATATATCAATTTTTTGGTGCGGGCAAGGAAAAATGATTTTGTTTAGAAAAAAAAAAAAAAAAACCACCCAAATCGTAGTTGCAGCTACAGCAATAGGCGCCGCGTTATTCGGCCATTATCGCTTTTGTAGACCGTCACTACTCGTACAATTTATGTCTTAATTAATTAATTTTGATAGAAAATTGACGAATCCGATAACGCCGTGAGACGATTTTTTTGCATAGTGAGATCTCAAAAATTTATGATATAACATGGAAAATGAAGAGAGACGAAGAGATGTGAGAGGGTTTACTGATGAGATGAGAGTTGAGAATTTTTTGGGAAGTTCTCGATTATTTATGAATTCAATTGGATAATTATTTGTACACAGTCTTTCTCTCTCTCTCTCTTGCTCTTTCTGTGCTAAGAAATATTGGCGACAGTTGGGATAATTTGTTGGGAATGAGGTGTTTTATGAAAAAAAAAAAAAAAGAAAAAATGAAACTATTAGCTTCCTTGAAATTAGTTATTATTACCTTTCTGTATATTTCATTTAATCTTATTTTGAAATAATATTGCCTATTAGAAAGTTATTTGCTTTACCTTTCATTTTTTAGCAATCAAAAAAGATACTTACTTATATCAAATATTTGGTATAACAATCATTTCTAATTACTATAAAAATCCTTGTATATACATATATCGTATAATGGTAGTTTTATTTTTTGTAGAGATATGATAATATACGCACATTAGCTAAATCAATTAAAACAAAAAAATAAATGAAAATTTATTGACAATTGGGAGAACCGATCGTTGTTTGTATGATTGATTTACTCAGAAAAGGAAAGAAAACAAAATCAAAAATTGTATTTTTTTTTTTTTTTGCAAAATATTCCTTAATTTAGCATTTCATTTGAGCATAATTTTTTGATAGAAAAGAGAAAAAAAATTAATTTAATTAATGGAGGATAAAATTAAAGTTATGCTGCATGTTAATAATAATGAATATTTGTACTTCTGATAGCTGGTATGTAGATATGCAAAATGTTTTTCGAACAGTTATAAGGATTGAAAAATTTGTCAAGCAAAACTGATCATATTTAGACTTAAATTAACGAAGCATTTTTATTATAATTATAAATGAAAAAAGATACAAATTTTCTGCTTTCCAATATTTGAGATCCTTTCTTAGATTTTAGTGGCATAAAAATTAAATTGAATTAGGAAAGAATAGGAATAGAATTAAAATTATTTGATATAGCTGAAACAATTTCTTTTTTCGTTTTTTTACTTATTTATCAGGTTTAAATTATTATTAGAACAAATGCAGAAACATGAACGAATGAAAAATGGATTTATATTTAGTCAAGGATCTTGATCTCTCAATTATTGCATTTTTTTGAGATTTCTCTTTATTTTTTTTTTTTTTTTTTGCGGGAAGCTTTTTATGTTACTGCTAAAGTAATTCAATTGCTTTATGAAGAAGGGAATTGACTGCTAAATATTACCTACAGTAATAAATTCATATTATATAATTGCTGCGAGAGCCAATATTTAGAGCGATTTTATGAGTGATTGGGATTAGAACTTTGCTGATAACTTAGCACGACATATTTTCTATTTCTATCAGCCATTAGTTATACGGATACTTCTCGAGTATATTTGTCCTGATTAAATTGCAAATTACAGAATTACAAAAATTTTCTGTGATCTTTTAAAAATCGAATGAATAAGTAACGCGAAAAGATATTTCTTGAATAAAAGTTGCAGTCATTAGTTGCCCACAGTTACGCTGCAACTTGTATGTGAACAAGAAATAAATTCCAATTAAAGTAATTGAAATTAACAGCTCAGTCTTAAAAATATGACAAAAGTGAAAAAATTCACTTGCATCGAGTTGCAGCTTTCATTCAAACGCTTCAAAGTCTAAAAATCGATCGGTTTTTTCTGATTTTTATTCTGTTTTAATTTTGATTGATAAGTTGATAGTGAAACTGTTAAAGTTATAAAGGAAAAGTAGCAACTACAATTTGCAATGAATCAACTTAGTTCTTGTTACCTTATGATTCGGTATTTTGCTGCCAACGAAGTCAATTTTTTGTTTTATCAGAACTGTTTTCGAAACTTCATACTCCTTGAAAATGAAAGTCTGCTATATCTGCGAGCCTAAATAAAGGAATTCCAATTTTTAGAAACAATCGAATCATCAGCAAAAGTGTTTCAAAAAGGTTTTAAAAGTTTGAAACAAAGCATTAGAGAAAGTAGACAATTAGGAAAAAATTGAAATTAATATTCAGATTAGTACATAGATTCTTCAACTTTTTGTTCTCAATTACTGCCATAGAAAGTGCGATCACTTATTTAAAAACTAATATTTGTATTTTCAACCTTTCTGGTAGAAAAGGTATTTATCCTATCTTAGAAAAATTTGGGGCCTGCTTGACCACAACGACAGTCGATCTCTCCTAATATAATTTGCACTAGACCATAAGTTCAGCACTTTACCAAATTATAGCCAAGAAAGAAATAAGCTTAAAGATTTTTGATAAGTTTTTGAGATTTAAGCCAGATTAATATGGAAATGACATATAACTATACATTCATTTAGACCAAAAGTTTCAATCATTGGATCCAACCTGGATTATAACTCTGGAAAGTTACGTTTCCTTCAAAGCTAACAAAAATGAATTAGAATTGACTGAACTCACTTAATTGATCATTTCGGATGTTACTGCTTCCTTCATCGAGCATTGTAGAAACGTTCTGTTTGACAATCGTTCTGTTTCCTGAGGCCTTTTATCACTCATATGATCTATTGTTGTTATAATGCCAAATCTTCAAGTACAAATTTTGCTAAAGGCAATTAAATCAATCATAGCTATTTTCTTACTTTCATGTGCAATTTCACTGCAGTCTTTGAATGTTTTTATAACAATGATAATTTGATATAAATGGGTACGATAGTGATGGTGATGATGAGAATGATAAAGGCGTATGTAATGTTGCCCAGTGTCTGATACGGTACTTAATGGTGTTGTGGTTGGGATGTTCGGTGACAGACCTGTAATCATAGGACCTCAACGTGGAGGCGGGGCAGAAACTAAACAAACAGAAATCGCACGGGAAATTTTTGGATGGTTAATAATGCTGTGAAGGGTTCTGACAGCGTATAATTATCAGTCATCAACAAAACAAACCACAGAAATAGGGGTGTGGAGGATGTGGGAGGATGGGGTTAAATACTTATATTGGTTGGTAACCCATAATATTTGTGTACAGATTCGAATGAAAGAGGTGAATAATGAAAGTAAAGGAGGAAAAGGCAAAGGAGGAGGAAGAAGAGGAGGAAGTTAAAGAGATGATAACAAGCAAAGCAGGTGATGAAGTCAAGTTGTTTTATGGTAGTCGCAATCACACCAGCAAGGAGCATTCATATTTTCGGATACATAAAAATGATTTCAATCACAAAACACTCCCACCTTTACGCATCTTTGGACAACCGACGCCCCGTACATCAAATCATCAAAATTATCATTCCTTTTTTAAATAATCGGTAAATGGTGTGAATTGGTTGTTGAAGTTTTTGTTTTGTCGCTGTCATTGGTGCTACCAGCTCAGTAATGGCATGTACCGCAGGTAATACCACTACCTTTGCCATGAACTCTACTACCGCTACTATTAGTGATTCCGCAGCATTAACATCCGACCATCATTCCTTCACATTTGCTAATATTATGGGACAGGTAAATTATTTGTTTCCCTTAAACTGAAACGCTAAATGATCGCTCGATGCCTCATTCAACAATTGCAAGCTATGGTTTTAACATCGAATGTCTAGAATGATTAAGTGAGCACTGAAATGGAATGTTAAAAAAAATCAGGGAGTACATCAAAAGTTCTCTGACAACGTTCCTTTCATTAGGAAACTTTTTTGGGAAAAAAAATATTTGTTGAATCTGAAGGGAAATCTTTGCATTCTGTTAAATCTTCATGAAGAATGGAGTCATGAAGATTCCTAAAATTCTGTGAAGTTTTGAATCGGCTTACATTGGTTTTATTTATATTTATTTCTGATGCATCCGTTTAAAATGACAAAAAATAATTTTCCGTACAGCATCTTCAAAGCTCTTGACAGTCCATCGGCAGCTCTTCTATTGATGATAAAGTAAAGAAAAAATGCCCAATTGCGAACTGAAGGGATAGTTTTAAATCTCATTCTATTAATTTTGATTGATAGCTCCTTGATTCCATATGAACAAAATTAAGCTGTTAATTAATCTCCTCCATTCACAAATAACCATAGAATTGTTTAATAAAAGCATGCTTCATTTTCTTCGCCTACGCATTATTTTTAATCTGCATTAGCAGTATCTTACTGGGCTTAAAAATTAGTTAAAAAGTAAGCAACAACTATAGGGTCGAGTAAATCAACTTGGTGGTGTATTTATCAATGGTCGCCCGTTGCCCCAGCATATCCGATTGAAAATTATTGAAATGGCTACCAATGGTATAAAGTAAGTCTAAGAATTTTTTATTCAGCATTAATACAGCAACTGATGTGATTATTCCAGATTATCACTTAATGTCATTATCATCACTAATGCTACAATACCATTACTTCATCTTACCCTAATCAATAGTCATTTATATATTAATTATTTTCAGCACACTTTACAAACATCGACCGTAGTTAGCATAGAAATATAGTGTGCGTTCATTTTTCTTGATATTTAAAGTGAAATGAAGGCTACGATCAAATAGTCAATGTCGACGAGCCTCCTTTAATATTATGAAAATCTGCAAAGAAATTTTGAAGTAAAGTGCAGATGATACTGAATTTATGTATTCGACCGCGAAACCATCCATACTTTATAAATCAATCTCATCGTAATCGATATTTTATAGACTGCTAAAGATTGCTATAAGGATCTAAAAAGAAACGTAACAAATATTAGCTTATCCAGAATTTTCTCATAAAATGAAAAAGATGGATGAGTCACAGCACCATCCAATATTCCCCCAATTTATTCTACGTAGGAGCAATTATTTAAAAAACTTGAAAGTGTCTAAAATTTATTATGAATGCAAGTTTTCTTTAATAAATGCAACTATAGTAATCATATTGTATTGTATCAAATCAATTCGTGTTTCAAAAGTTGTGAATTAAATAAATTTAACAAATTATGATTGAAAGGAACAAATAAAACAAATACGATAAAATTTAATGACCTCTTTCTGCTATTTTAAGTGTATCATTTTGTTGAAATGACCGGTTGTCAGAGCAGTTCCATTCAAAATTATTTGTCTTAAAAACCAAATTGTGTACTTCACATCTAGCAACTTTCTTCTTTTCTAACCCCTTCTCATTCTTTTCTTAATGACATTTTTTTGGTCATTAAATTTAAGAGCGCTATTTATTTTCTTTAAACTTTTTTGGCGCAAAAAGAGAAAAGCGTTTCACGGGTGGTCTTTTTTGCTTTGTTCACTTGTAAAAGTTTTTTTCCTTCGGTTCTTATTTGTGGAAGGAATGTGCTCTGTGAAACGATTGGCCCAAAGATTAAGCAAGAAAGAACTTTTTGTAATCTTCGGAAGGTGAAGTATTATTCAAACCTAAACTAATCGATTATTAGACCTTATGAATAATTCATTCGCATCTATTTCCTTGTTTTCTTGCAAAAATTAGTGATGATTTCTATGAAACTTTTGCAGACCTTGTCATATTAGCCGGCAGTTACGTGTTTCACATGGTTGTGTATCAAAAATTTTGTACCGTTATGCTGAAACTGGATCTGTGTCACCTGGACAGGTGAGCAATTTAATTTACATTTGCAAAAATGTGGAATCTCTATGCAACTTTAGATCCATATTAGCTTGTTCAAAGAGTGATAATAATCTATAATAACATTTAAAACACTTCGAATAGCTTTGCTTAAAATATTCAACTATGCCAGCATATTTCTGAAATCTTCAAATGCAGTGCCTTTAATATGATGTGGGGCATCAAATTTATAGCTGGTACTTCCTTCATCAAATTTCTTCATTATCCTTATCAGTAGACTTCAGTGCGGTATCAGTTTGTTATAGTTGCAGAAACTAAATTGATATTATATTATAAGATGACAAACACTTTTTAGCATTATCCAGTTATAACTCCAAAATTTCCATCAGGAAAAATAAAATTTTGAATTCTTAGTAGAATTCATTTAACAATCGCTATGCTTGCCATTATCTTGCCTAAAAAAAGATGAAGGCATCCAAGCCGGAAAAAATTTTCTCCGAATACATACTTAAAATTCAATTCAAAAATTAGATGATAAATAAATGCAAAGAGAGGAAACTAATAGAAGTGCTAGTATCGTTGAATTCTTCTAATAAATTCTTGTTCAATGCATATTTAATTTATGAATAAAAATAGAATATATTGAATTGAATGAAATATCACTTTGAAATGAATGACTCGTTTTATGCTGCATCAATGGCAAGTTCTGCAATTAAACAGTGCATTGATTTATTGAAACATATCAGCCATTGAATTCAAAAATTCCTGGTAACAGTTAAACACTATAACCGTAATCAATTAACTTTGTTAAATTGTAGAATAAAATAAGATAAAGAAAAAAAGAATTGGTTTACCAGTGATCTGTTGATTGGATTAACTGTTTTATTGAAATATTTCTTCTTATTTTCCATTACTCCATTAAATCTGCACGATAGATCAAACTATGTCATAAATTTTTGCATTAATTTCTTGAAAGGTTTCCATCCTTTTTTCAACTATGAAATTAAGAAAAAGTAAACAATAAAAAATATCAAATATTGTTGTTGATAGTTACTGCTAATATGTAGGTCGGTTAATATGCACTAATGCGTAAAATATTTGAATACACTCTGTTGTTCTGAACCAATCCATCGCAGCTAAATCAGTTATTGACATCATTTAACTGTTAAAAACTAATCAAGTATTCAATACCGTATTATTTTCATTTTCTTTTCGAAATCATGCAAATTATGTCTTCATGAAATTAATTGCAGCGAATCAATAATTACTTTTCTTTCCGTATTTTTATTCATTTTATGTACTTGTTCTCTACGTCGTCACAGTGCTAGGACTTGTTGTCAAACTTTCACTTTTGAGTTTCTGAATCCATTCGATTCCTATAACTATTCTGTGGTAATATTATGAAAATTTTAAGATCGGTGGTAATCCACGATCACGTAAAACGATTCTAGCATTGGAGGAGCATATAGATCGAATACGGCAAGATCAACCTGCTGTCAGTGCTCATGAAATCCGCTTAATGCTTATCGGCAAAGGGATTTGTAATCGTTCGAATGCACCAACTATTTCTTCAATACATAAATACATAAGGTTGTTAGATTTTTCAAAAATTTTTCGAAAACAAATAAGGATTGAAAACACACAAATGAACTTACTGATGAATTTCGAAAATGTCTGCCAGCGGATGAATGACTAAAAAACTTTTCTGTAAATGCAGAATTTTTTGAAAATTTTCAATCATTCTATGGTTGTTGCTGAGATATAGTTTTAAAAGTGATTCGAAACTTCTGAATCATAGAAATTTAAAAATTATTAGAGATGAACGCAAGCAAATATTGCAGAGATAGAAGTGGAGCCCTAAATCAATATTCGACAAAAACTTTTACATTGAAACAACCAAAATTTGTCACTTTGAAACATAGTATAGATGGTATTCTCGGTACCTTTGCAGGTATTGGTTTTCATTCATAATCGAAACGGTAACAAAATGTTTTCACAATTTTCACTTTTATGATTAATTTTGTTTTACTTACTGATTATAAACACGTCTATAAACCGTTAGATTGCGCAACATCGGTAGCTTTAGAAAAATGATTCGGTACTTGCTTGCTTCAGAAGAGAGAGCAGATGAATTTTGTAAATGTTAGACATATTTTCATAAAAAAACGAACATATGGCTGAGGCCAAAAGATATATTTGTTCGTTTCCCTGAATATAAAAAATAGTGCGTTTTAAAAATTGGTAGAAATTATTTCTGGTCATTTTAGTACAACTAACTTACAATTAAAACTACTATATCAATCACAACCCAATCATGCATAATCATTTTGTCAATGATGCGCTAAAATGGTGTCGTTGTTTTTTTCTTTATAAATAAGGCGATTGTAGTACTGAATGAGCAATTATGTGAATTCTTCAAGTATAATAATTCATACTTATTTTCTCATAAATCACATAATCAATTTTTCATGAAAATGCTTGAGGATTGTTGCAATATATATATTCATGGTTATCAGATCATAATTCTTAGTAATGAACCATTTGGTTCTGATGCCTAAAAATTTCCAAGAGATTTCTTGATACTTGCTTTTTTTCTTTCAAAAGCTAACTGACGCTAATAACCCAATATTTACTCCTTCCCCCTTCTCCATACACATTCAGTAATCAATTTGGTTGTAAATTAAGTCAAGATCGAAACTGATTCAGCACTTCCGTAAATCTAAAGATCTATGAAATTTCAGCAGGTTCGCTTCTTTTCAAATAAACACAGAAAAAAGGCACGAACATCACCTATTAAACTGTAGTGCACAGTAATATTTATCATTTCTTGTTCTTTGTAATCGAAATAGTTTTCAGAAGAAAATGGAAATATTTTGCATTTCTATAAAATGGAAATATTTGCATTTTTGTAAACATTTTTGTAAACTTTCTTCTACACTTCTACCTTATCGAATTTCATTCTCAGAATACTGTGCAATATTTCAGGAATCTTAAACTAATACCATTCAATACTGCAGGAAGATGTAATAGTACTGAACATTTACTCCCAGAATGTCGGACAGAAATGGTTGCTAGGACTCGAAGAAATAGAACAAGTTTCACGCAGGAACAGCTAGAAATATTAGAAACAGCTTTCAAAGCAAATACCTATCCGGATCAGGAACTACGTGAGCGCCTTGCTACAGCAACGAAATTGGATGAGGGTAAAATACAGGTACTTTAAGCAGGTTTCTATATCGCATGTAGTTGTATTTCTTTAATTTCTTAATTGCTCTCAAAAACATTTCAATCAAGAACTCTTAAAAGAGATGTTCTATCTCATTGTTTTTCATATAGCTTCTTAGCAAAAGTTACACCTTTGCATTGTATAATTTTGTTCTTTAAAAGACATTCTTTTGATTAATTTAATCTTTTTTAGAACATTTTAATTTTGATTGGAATTTTGTAGGTTTGGTTTAGCAATCGCCGAGCACGATGCCGGAAATCTCTAGCAATATCAACATCTAATCCATTTATGTCTTATCCAAATTCTTCTCTGCCTTTTTTTCAAGGAATGGTGAATTTATTTTCGTTAAAAAAATAGATTTTAATATAAATTTTTTTAAATTCATCATTGTGAAACCAACCAATTTTGCAATTTCAAAGTTTTAGAGAATTCCAGAATATTCTTTTGCAAATAAGTCTATATTGTACGTGCTGCTGGGTCAAAAAAAATTTTCAAATTTTTTTTCATTTCAGGACCTCTTAGCATCAGCAAGATCTGATATTAGTGCTTCCTTTCTACTGAATCCGTGTACGGCTTCAGCCGCTGGTACCGCTATACACTCAATAAACTTTGCAGATTTACCATCACTGTTGTTCCCAACGAACGTCTAAACTCGTTATACAATAGTTCAAAATTTAATTTAAACCAAGCAAAACGGACAGATTGTTTGCAACTACATTAGGCACTTATCAACTTATATTGCAAATCTATGAATCGTTCTATATTCCATTCCATCACTGACAGATACATCTGGATTGGACTTTCTGATATTTGTACCTAGTACAGAACAAAAATAAATATTCGAAGTTACAATGTTAAACTGTGGTAGTAATTCCAAAGTGTCCAATTTTTGTTCTTTTTGCGTTTGCCTGGAAGAAATGCTAACAATGAATTAAAAAGGAAAATGAGCAATAGCCATGTAGCTCTCTAACTGCCAAAAGTTGACAAATCAAATACGCTTTGTTCAGAACTATCATAATTAGCAGGATTCAAGAAATAAGAAACTTCGTTATTTTTATCAGGATCCAAAAAGAAAGATATTGATAAAAATTATTCATTTCTAGAAGAATTTTTCGACATTTTTTAAAACATCGCCTTTTGGATAAATTTAAAATAATAAATAGAAATTCAAGAAGTCAGTAAAAAACTGGGATCTAATACAATAAGATACTCAAATTGAAGTGAAAAATTTCCTGATTTCCCTCATAATTCGGAAATTAGAAATCAAAATCTGAATCAACAGGAAATTGACAAACTACCATTTACTTACAGTACTTCGAAACAAACTACACCAGCATCACTAAGAAATGCTCGGAAATTGTTCCCCTTTTTTACGAATGAAGTAAGCTATTTTTGAAAATTGCTGAATTAATTATACGCATATCGAAGATTGTTGTAAAAGTGGAATAGAAAGTAAAGTATTAGGTGCATAAGATAATTGTATATGTTTTCTGCATACTTTTCACAAAAAAAAAATTAAATGGCTGCCGAAGAAAAGTAAATGTTCTATTGTCGTAATGAGAGAAAGAAATGTGTGCAAGGGATGATACATACAGAAATGTTGAATAAAAAAATTGATTATCATTTAGAGAAATAGAAGGAATGTTTTCGATTTAAAGATAACATCAAAAAGACAAAGAACAATGATTTAAATGTTGCTTTTAACCATTAGTTTTATCTATTTTTAGTATTATCATAGCTTACAGTAAATAGTTAAAATCGTATCATTCACTATTAAATTACCCACATTTGAACTAAATATAAGTTACTCCTAATTACTAACACATAATTTATCAAGTAATTCTTTTTATTTTAAATTTGTTAATAGGTTTAATTAGTTTGAAAGAAAGATGGTGAAATTAATCATCAAATGCTAGCAGTGGAAATCAATAAACGTTATTAGTAATATATGCATCATTTGAAGTAACGCAATTCTCCACATAGGATACAGTTATCATCTAATGGACATTGAGAATTATATTTATGTGTTATATGTGATTAGAAGTCGCAGGGCAAGATCAAATGTTATAGTAATTTTCAGTGATATGAATAACAAAATTATCAAACTCAAATACAGCATGATTGAAAAGGTAAATAAGAAGCCAAATCTGTATGATTAATTTGACATATTATTATCAGTTGCTTCCATAGTGTTTCTAAAAAAGATTTTTGAAATTAGATGGATATGAAAGTCGAAATCATCAAGACTTTCCTGTAGGATTCTTCAGTTGATTAAAAATGTTGGAAAAATCTTACTGTAATTAAAACGAAGGACTGCTATTATAGATCCTGAAACAGAAAAGAGTGCAAAATAATCATCACCAATCTGAGCCATCGAAGTTTTGCTGTCTATTTTTCAATTCTTTGAGGATATGTCTAAATTTTGCTTAGCAATAAAAATTACTTCAAGTGCGGCACATATTGAAAGAGCAGTGGCGATCAAAATTCAGACAATTCGAACTTCACAAAAATTCATCGTTTCAATTCAAAAAAGATTATTCACACGTTATGATCATAAATATGTTTAAAAAAAAAAAAAATACATTAACTTTATTAATTTGAATTGTATTAGTCTGCATTAGTCTTCTATTTCTACTAGCTGATTGTCATCATTTTTTTTTTTGAGTCACTTTTTCAAAAGAAAATTAAATTTCATTATTAATGCAAAAAAATTTTCAGTTTCTACAAGTTCAAATCGAAATCGATAATGATTATAAAATTTGAGTTATTAGATATCTTTGAATGAGTTGGAGCAAAAAGAAAACTAGTTGTTCATTAACTTCTATTCTTTACGATGATAATACAAATATTTCTCAACTTTGGGACATAGTGTCCAGTTGATCCAATCAACTACTATCACTGACCAATGTTACGTACAAATTATATTTGTTAAGTTGGGAAGGAGAAAAAGAGGAAGAAGGCTTCATCAACTCTTACAATCTCATTAAAACAATGCTATTGCTTCATATTCACATTGATCAATGAATAAATTGATCTTTTTGCAACAATGTAACAAACTTTTCATTCAAATATCATATCTACAGAACGATAGATCTGATTATCACATATGCATTGATCACACTAATCAATGCTATTATAAATTTTAATTATAAATTTAATTTTCATTCATTTAAATTTAATTTAAATGTAATTTTTGTAATGAAATTAACGAAATGAATCAATTGATCAATTATATTATTTTGAGAGATAATTATAAGAGATGAAATTTCATTTGATAATTTCTTGAATTAGATCATTTTATTCCTGGATTACTACTTTTCACAATTCCGACCATATTGCAATCAACTCCTCAATGCTAATTCCTAGTACCGTTGCACTACTATGCAACAACAACGATTCTTTTGTCGTCGAGCTGCAACCACTTAACGTTGTCTGCACTACTTTTATAACAGTGTTCATTCGAGTTGAAGTAACAGCCTATGATGAACCATTTATAAAAAATTGATAGGAATTGCCGTCGTATGCCTTAGGCGATGAACGAGTGAAAAAATCTGAGGCGTTGGGTACAATTATACACGGATCGGTGTTGTGGTTGGGTAGAAGATGAGGTTTGGTGTTGGAATGAGTGGACGGTGGTCATTTGGACAGTTTTTACTGATTTGGACATTGGTGTGGTAATGGTGCACATTTTCGATTTGTGCAAAATGCATGTGTGAATTTAGGAAAACTACCTACGATGTTCGATGTGATTACCAGTATCACATGGAACTGTAGGATGAATATATATTGCAATCTGGTTGATAGTTCTATGTAAGAAGCGAAATTAATGAAATTTTCATTTTGATTGATTACATAATTTAGAGAGAATGAAAATCAACTGGTAGTTTATGCTTTTATTGCATTTGTTTCGAGTGACAAATTAGCAGAATTAAATGCAGTACCAGTATTTGAGAAAAAACTAGTTGATCTTATATTTCTTGTTCTTTAAGATGTTTTTTGGTTTCTCTATCCTTTCTTGTCGTGCAAGATGCTTTTGCACCACGCGATGCTCCAAAGTGATGTTGTTGTCCGTGTCACGAACACGTCTGACATGCACAGCGCCATGTATTTTTAGCAACAGCTGAAATCGAAGTTTTATTTTCATTTTATTTGCTGAATTTAAATAACTGATGAAATTTTTAGAAATTATTAAAATTTGAATTGATTTGGGAAAAATTTTGAAATCTGACCAAAGTTTTGCTATTGCATCTGAGAAATATAAATTCTTGTTCTCAAGTTAATTGTTATTAAAGTGATAAGTATCTAACTTTACTCAATAAAACAATTTGTGAAATTGAAAGATTTTACTAAATAATGGCAAAAAAAAAAAGACACAATGTATTCTAAATAAAATAAAGAAAAAAAACCAATTAGTTATTGCTTACAATTAAATCTGATTTGAAAAAAGTAGATAATGGAGAATTAACTTACCTCATCGCCTTTAATGTCAAGAGCGCCATAACAACTTGCCGAAATGGAAATCAGAAGAACGATGAACAATAATATCGCTCTCATGATGTCTTTCTGGAAATATTATAAATTAAAATTGTGAAACACTTGAAGAAGTTTGAGATAAAAAATAGTATTAAATAAACTTTTTGTAGTAATTGTTGCGCCAACTATCAAAGCTAACATCTTGGACAGAGAGAAAAAAGAATACTAAAATGATACTTTAATCTGTAGCTTGCTTGCTTAATCAATATTTTTTGATGAAAGATAGAATCATTAAGAAAAACATCAAGAAATGTTTAGGCCAGTAGGTTAAAAAGATTTATGCTCTATTATTTCTGCGAGAAAAGAATTGTTTTCTTTGCATAGAACTACAAAAATTTGAGAATTTAAATTTCGAGGCTGCCAAGCTGACCATACCAACCAAACAAAACACGCAATGTGATGATGATGGTGTTTGTAAAAAGAGATTTGTAGAACTATTTGAAAGGAGGTCATATGGCCGGTCTGACACTATTCTTTGCCTTCCTCTCCTATCTATTCAAATTTTTAAAAACTACTCGAAATATTCCAATGCAATCCCAAGAGACTAACCTTAATAATTTTAATTGATCTCATAATAAAGTTTGACTACTAAAAATATGAGTGACACAAGCATAAACAATTTTAATCTATCTTTATCTATAAAAAGATCAGTCTGTCTTTTAAGTTTAGTCGAAAAAGAAAATAAACCTTGGAAAACTAATCATTTCTATTTCATATTATATGTTTGCCACTGCAGTCGATATAATAATGTAGATTTTGTCAGATACTTTTATTTATTATGAAGTTTAATAGAATTCTACTGAGATTCTACTCAAATACTTCAGTTTAATAGAATTCTACTCTAATTTGAAAAGTAAGCATTAATATTAAGCATTCTTCAAACTTACATTTAGGTCTCAAGCAAAGATCTAAGCTTGCATCTTGCCATGAGCTCTGTCATAGTTGTGTCGTTTACATTTATTGCATGACATTTCTGTAGAAAAATTGTTGGTACGGAATCAACTATCATAATTTCTGTCTTCCGCAGTGTACTCAAAAGCCAATACCTAATTTGAAAATATTAGAAAGCATTATATTTTCTGTCACTTTTCTACTCATTGACTTAATAAATGATAAATAAACACTGAAAAAGGTTTTGCAGGGCACAGGATTTTCTTACTCATACGAAATTTTTACTGATTTTTTTAATTCGCTGTCTTTTTATTTTGTTGTTAAAGTAACTTTTATTTTTCCTGTTATTTGCAAACGTTGTTTTAATGCAATTAAATAGTTCGGGAATTTTTTATTGTCGTTTATTTACTGAAAGAATTTTACGAGATCACACCATATATTTGTTTCATTATTGTTAATGCTGTCAAACTTTTTAGTATAATTGATGGTGAATTAGTCCTAGCAAAATATGTGGATTCATTAACAGTTTTTGATTTCCTGTGATCGACTTGATAAGATTGGCTGAATAACAACGTTCCATTTGGCCACCTGTTGCTCAATATTAATGATCCATTCATCTGCATCAAACATTTCTATTTTGAGTTAAATAGAGAAGCAATCTTCGTAGCTTTCATAAATTTTTTTCAGTCTATGAAAATTCCATCTTATTTGAGGGAATCTACTACTTTTTGCAACACGGCACTCGCTTTTTGTGATTTATGACTTGCAATTCAGAGCAGTAGAGACGAATCAAACAATGATGATGTAGTTAGTATCTGATCGTTTTGTTGACAAGAAAATAACTTAAGGAAGAGAATAACTAAATAACTTAAGTGGTCCTGCTGATCCATTTTCGTAAAACATCCTTTGTCAAATGTTTTCTTGACGGGCTTGACTGATCAGATAATTTGAACAATTGTTATTGCTACATGCGGGGGAAAGGGGAAAGCTTTAACTTCTTCGTTAGTGCTCTTTTTAATCGTCATGAATTGTATTTTTCTGAACTAATGCAATGCAGGTGTATAATTGGCATTTCACAAGAACAAAACAAGCGTGAAAAGAGAAAATCTGTCACTGGAAAAAACGTTTAGCGGTGACAGATTTTAAAAGATGATCTATCCAGAATATCCATACATACTTTTTGAGAAATGATTTATTGACTTGTATTATCAATTTAGACAAACAGAACACAAAAAATTTTATCTGTATTTTAACTTCGTTTTCTATATTAGTTCAGCAGTATAAATCTATTTTTTGCTACCAAACGAAAAAAAATCTTTCAGATCATTTATTTGCTATTCGTCATTCAGCAATGCTCTTTTCATCTCAGATAATTATGCAATCATGAATTTTCAACTGCATCTTGTTAAGGGTCTGTTTATTATTATTAATATCAATATTATTATCATTATCATCACTATCATTATTATTACTATTACTATTACTATTATTATTATTATTATTATTATCATTATTATTATTATTAATTATTTATTATTATTGTTACTATTATTATTATTATTATTATTATTATTATTATTATTATTATTA
>JARVGP010001237.1:0-18721 GCA_029876185.1 Mansonella ozzardi
TTTAAAAATATTAAAAATTTAATTCTTTTTATTAAAATTCATGTAAAATATTATTTTAAAAAAATTTTTAGCCCTTTTAAAAAAAAAAAAAAAAAAAAATGTTAAATATCAATCACATCGTACAAATCTTGCATTCACCAGATGTTGCAGTTATACAAAGTCTCAACTATAAGCGATCAATTTAAATTCTTCAATACTCGTAATGAACGATTCAGGAAAGATCCATTTGCCTTCGCAGACTAGTTGTTTTTATATTTAACATTGCAATTTTTACATTAGTTAAGAAGTGAGTTATCCCTATATTAATCAATTTAAACGATTAGAAAAAATGTGCTGTAAATCCACGGGAAAAAATTTGCAATTTTTTGACAAATATCAGTTACTATTACTGCATTATCACTGTAAATTCTGTAAAACTGTATTCGCCTATATAATAAATGATAACTATTAGGCCTTTATCGACGTCTTCCGCACAATTTCACGATCAATTGTGTGATCATTTTGTAAAACTTTGCACCACGTGGAACTATGTACCTACAATCTTGTATTAAATTTAATTTCTCAAATATCTTAATTGTAAATTTACAAAAGAAATGAATTTGAACTGCAGTGAAAAACGAGTGCGTACATATTTATATATATATATATATATTCTTTCTATATATATATATATATATAGGAAATGTGAGAAATAGTAGACAGGAAGGAGTTGAGTGACTATTATACAATGCATGTGGACAGATAAAAGAAGGAAGGAGCGGGAAAGTGCTAAGACATTCTCGAGATTAGTGATGGTTGAAAATTTCATTTAACCAACGAACTCTGTCTAAACTATGTTTTGTTCGAATCTTTCACTATGAGGTATCAGCTTTTCAACAAAGTTCGGAAACCCATGAATGATTAGAACTGTTTAGACATTCCAAGCAGCCAGAGTTTTCATTCCAATAGTCAATCTTCAATCACTAAGTTATTCATTTTAAGCTTTATATAATCATAATGAATGAAACGTTAAATCTTAATAATTTATAAAATTATTTTCAAGTCTTCGAAGAAAAAATGAAATTAAATACAAATTTAAATTTCGAATTAAAGCACACAATATAACTATTCCTGCAACTGCAACGCTATCAGTTTTATCAAACAATAAAATTTTAAGCACTATCAAATGCAGTATGCATTAAATTTTCATTCCAAGTCTTGTTAAACCGATTTATTCTTAATAATTTTGCAGTGAATCATGACTTCTATTTAATAAATAACGACATAAAGAATATTCTTAATAAGACTAAACGAAATTTGAAATGTGTATGGAATTTGTTCCCGCTTTATTTTTGATGAAACAAATTGGCATTGATCGTTGATAACCATTTCAAAAAATTTCCCTATGATAGCAAACATTGTAAGTAGTTTTTCATCAATCGAAGTATAATTTCTATGCCAAACTTGCAACATACATTCTTTAGGTAATCTAATTTATATTTGCTGGAGAATTACCAATTTCAGCACATTTGAAACTGTTAATAGAACTGTGCTTCATGTTAAAACAGTAGCACATCGTAATCAGGCTTACATAAGATATGCTTTCCTTTACTATCCGCCATATGGATGAGTGGGACAATACAAATAATGTGACAAAACGTGATCTGCAAGAGTAGGTTGATGAATATTATATCAGCAGAAGAAGCCTGCAGAATGTTGCAAATTGCAAGTATCTACAAAATGAGCCATATTTGAAAAATTCGAAATTTACTAGTAACATTTTAAATCGTTGCAGTGCAAACATGGACGAGAAGACTATTGGAGTGGTTGATGCGTCAGAAGATTGAAATACTGCCGAAAATTTGAAAGTTAACAGCTAAAATAATAAGATTAGCTTGGTTTGAGGGGTAACAAAATCAGACATTAATACAGAGTTAAATAGCACCGTTCGATAGATTTGTGTTTTAAGAAATGAGAACTTTCGCAGCTGTTCCTCCACACATCTAAACAACTGCATCACTAGAACTAAGTGCTTATAAGTCTAGAACTACTTCTAGAACTCTTTTTCAACTCCTACTCTATATCCTACTTTATCCTGCATCGAAGCATTTCATATACACATAATATCGAATTTTCGAATGCCTCCCCAAAAATGCACGAATAGCTCAAAGAACTTTACATCCAGACTATCTTATTTTATTTTGTTCTGACTATTTTTTAGCAACAGTTGAATCTAATTACTTCTAAGATTGTAGCGGACTGTTCATCAATACTATTAATTTTTGAAATCCATTCACTGTGATGATTTCATGGTTTCCTTTTGTTATCCGCATATTTTAGTTTAACTTTTATTAAATGTTATCAGTTGAAGCACTTGGAAACTTTTTATTCATCATCACCATCTTTCATCCAGGAACGTCATTGTTTCATCTTATTGACCATAATCACTTCCACAAGACACGTGTGTCACAAAGATATCAATCACTAACAATTTTATGGAAATGAAGGCTTGGTTAGAGTGGTCTGCACCATTTCTGAGATAATATCACTAGAATCAAAAATTCAATTCTATTGCTCGACGATTTAGAATAACAGTATAAAATCACTAAATTTTCATTTCTCTAATTTCGGAATCATGGATACCCTCTCTATTCAATCTTTATTCCAGAATCAGAAAAGTGAATCTGTTATTTCCTTCCTTTGAAAATGAGACTGGAGAAGTTAATTAATTTCACTGAACTAAAATTCCTTTTTTTTTATAGGTCTGACGCACAGCAAACAGCACAACTGATCCTTTCCTTCAAGAAGCGTTTTACGTTTAAAACGATTTTACCGGATGGTAGCTATGATTTCAGTCTCTGGAACAATTTTAATTTAAGCGACACATTTTCTAATACAATAAATTTTTATTTACAACACAAAAATTGTTACAAGATAGCCAGATGGAACAGAAATTTGGATAGCGATAAAGATTGAAAAATATCGCCAACTTTAATTATACTTTTACAACTATTTTAAAAAAACTTAGACGAAAAGTATTGATCTTTATCGCTTGGCAAAATCTAATCATTTCTGATGGAAAAAAATTTAATTGAAAAAAAGCGGATCAATTTACTCAAAGGTGAATATAACAATTTTATTGGATAAAAAATGAGGACATATGAAAGAACGAATATATTACCAGAGGTCATGATAATGGAACTTCAGGGTTTACGAACTTTAACCAAATTGTGTCAAATCAACTGTTCCGTTTTTTTTTTATAAACCGTACAAAATATAGATGAAATAATCGAAATTTTTGAAAATATTTCTTGGTCGAAAATCTAAAGGACTTTTATTTTTCAAAGTTCTAGAATGAACTAACTAATTTACATGAGTCTACGTTCAATTTAAATTGATCTAGTATTATTAGATATTAGCAAACCATTGCCTTTGTTATTTTTCCAACTGGTGTCGGTAAAGCTATGATCTTTATCGTTTTTGACAATAGAGGTTTGTTCGGATTGTAATAATGTACTCATACAATAGTTAATTTTATTTGACTGGTTCAATTGAAATTGAATCTTAAATTCACTGTGGAGGTTTGATTATTATCGAAAAAAATACCTTTCCAGCTTTTCAATCGATAATAATATCAAAATCACCGTGATTTATCGATCATACAAAATTTCCTCAGGAGTTCGACAGACTCTAAATGACATACGATATTACTGTTAGTAAAAAAAAAAAATTAAATTTTGGAATGAATTTTTAAAAGCTTGAATAGTTTTGTTAAAAAAAGAGTTCTTACTAGTGTTAACTCCATGCAGCCCGAATTATTGATTGCAGCAAACTCATTTAATGTGTCTAATGGATCAAGACTTTCTTGCTCATCATTAGCATCGACCACTAATTTATCACCAATAATAGTTTACTCTGATTTATTTCGGGTTTAAATATCGTGTAAAAGAGCTGTAGAATGAAACAGATGATGAGCGAATGAATAGTTTTAAAAAAAGTACTTTTCAACTTCTATTTGGTTGAAAAAAATATTTTTGCGTTTTCCATTATTTCAACATTTCTATCTTGGGATTGCTTTCTGATTGGAAATGTTATTATAATATTAAGTGAAATTAATGATTGGCTACATTTACGCTTTTAAAACTTATTCACAGCTATGACAAGGCTATCAAAGCTACATTTTTTTACAATATTCTTTCTGAACTTCACATTTTGAAAAAGCCGAAGTTCCCCTTTGAGCTATGAAAACTACTATGGGATGGAATTTAAGAAATCTTTCCTGATGCCAACCTGACTTAATTGTTTTCCAAGTAAAGTAATAGTATTCTATGGCATGTATGACTGGTTAAAATGAACGATAAACTCTGGATTCTGGATCACCCACATACGATTAAAAATTAGATCAAGAGTGAAAATCATTGTGCAAAGTATTTAAAAAGAAATTTCCTTTTTTTTTTTTTAGATACTTTTATAGGTATCTGGTTTTATTACTTCAGTCAACATCGACTCATTGATTCTCTTTTGATATGTTCACAGTTATTTTGTTATGAAATGATCTGTTTTTGATGTAAGATATGCAGATGATATTCTATACCTTAGATAAGTTACCATGCCCACTATGATTCAAATGTCTAACTGAAGCGGATATCTGAGCTAACCTTCAGAAGTAATTCTCGAACAGCATTTCTCTTGCTCAGTGCGACCTGTGATTTTTCGTGGCAAGAAAGTTAACCATTTATCGATGACTACTGACTATTGACTTAAGTAGAAAATAATGACACAAGTAAACAGTAAAAAAATGTAACTCCTACAATTCTATAAAAAAGAATAGCCGATTTCACATAGGCTCAAAAGGTTAGTCAGAAGAGTGAGAGTGCGAACTTCTCCTGGTTGTGATTAAATGCTTCAGAAGTTCGTGGTGATGAGTAGAGATGGTGGGTGGCGGCTGGTTGGAATGAGGTCGCAATTAACGATATACATTAGTCTTAGTGGCATTTTAGTGTATTGCCATTGTGATTGATGTGACTCGTCTCTTTCTACTTTGTCTGGAAACTGCGAGTTATTTGGTACTTTGTTCTAGAGTTATCACATTTAATCTAAGTTTATCCAAGAGCATGTTATGGTAGTCGTTACTTTGCAGAAACATTTTGAAATAATAATAGACCGTCATGTTTTCTGGATTTAATGTTGTCAACAACTCAGTTGGTGTCGTGGTTATCTCAAATTAATGCTATAAGTCTAAAATTTGCTTATCGAAGACTCACTGTCAGTTCACAGTGTAATTCGAGCAATGAAATGTACCGTTTCCGACCGCAAGTCCCTCAACAAAAACAAGATTTTTTAACTTTTTTATGACTTTACGGCTCATTAGAATTTTGGTTTAACAGAGCTGAAATACATCGGAAAGGGGTTGAAATTCTTATCCAGTTATTAAAAATTATGAGGTACTAACTAGCTCTGGAAATATGGTAATTGGATTTTGATGCTGGATTCCACCTGATTGAGGTAACTCATCTAGGAAATACTCATTCATTACGCTTCCAATTATTTGCAAGCGACGGTATCGGACCTGAAATGACCAAGCATCTTAAACATATTTTTGGTTATGCTGATGTAAGTACAGAAATTGAAACTCTGGAGTTTTTGTACTATTTGGCTACAGTGTCTTGTATTTTTGTATTCAAACTATAAGTTTAAATTTGAATTTTACACAAGTTTGATTGTTCGCCACAAAAACTTTAACTCTTTATATGTAAAAATTTTTTTTTACATATAAAAATTTATTATTTAAGAAATTTGATGAGATGTTTATTTTTGCTTGATTTTGAAGCGTTAAGTGTATTAGATAGTTAATGATTTTGTAAAGTCCTTTTATACTTTATCTTTGAACACAATTTAACCTACTGTTTCAAAAATGTATTCAGAATTACTGCGCACAATGTTGGCATTATGTTTTGTCAGTGTTTATAGGAGTAGAAAGACTCACTTTGTTGTTTAACTGGAATAGCTACTTTTCATTTATTAGCTTTGCCATCTCGAATATTCATACAAGCAGCTTTTCCATACACCTTTTCCAGTAATTGCTTTATATGACGTTGTTGATTTTCAGCTAAAAAGTACTTGTTCCATAATTTAGTTTTTTGAGCCCATATGAAATAGTGTTATCCAATTCGCTAAAACGAAAATTAGTCGCATATAAATAGCTCTAGCATCATCATTGACGACTGGTTACCTCCGCTTTTCGGCAACTTCGAACAAAACTAGATGCTTTGTGGTCAGATTTACTCCGTTCTTATCACTCTTTCTGCAGTAATTTTCAGGTGAGCTTCAGCTTATGAACACTGTCAAACATAATTCTACTGCATATGAAGGATTTTGTATGAAGTTAGTGTTCGTTGTTCGAAATACTTCAGTAGATTATTAAGTAATTCTAAAGTAAACCTTTATGGTTTTTTCTCAGGAATTGAATTTATTAGCAAATTGACAACCTTTACATGGAGTATATTCGTAGATTAGAGCTGTATATCTTAATGTGCTATTCTGCAGTGTATGCTCAAGAATGATCCACCTGTTGCTTGTGAAAGATTTCCTTGATATATAGCCCTCATGGATTTTTATCTCACAGTTTCTTTAATTTTTGTAAACTCCACTGAATCAAAGAGTAGAAAAGGAAGATAATATGTGCGTATAACATTTGTTGTTTGACTGAAATAGTATGTATGGTTTGAACTTATTTAGTCTGACTGATTTTGTCTGTTTAAGCAGATTAATAGATTCTGTTTCTACCTTAGGCTGCTAATTTACTTATTAATAGTCATGTTTACGCACTTCTATCTTTTATTCGTTTTTTTCCTTCGAATGTTGGAAATTATTTCTAAACTTACCTTTGCCATTTTTTTCAGCAGTTTCAGTTTTTTTTCATTTTATGTTTCTCTCTAAAGATGCATGTTTTGGTAGTATAACCCATTAAACATATAATGCTCTGATAACAGCTTTATGTTGGAATTGTGAGTATTATCCATTAGCTATATTTGAAATGTATTTTTTTTCTTTTTTTCTTTTTTTTATCAGGGAAAAAAATTTCCTAACGTCTTCAATTTACCTTTTTCAGTTTTGGAGCAAATTTTATAAATTGTATCTGCTAATTTGGAACTGAAATTTTCGATTCTATAATTTTTATTTATATTTGCTATTCTAAATCTCATTTCATCATTTTATATTATAATGTAGACCTGTAGTGCAGCAGTTCTGTCTGTTGTCGCTACTTTTTTAGCGCAGTAGATAATGGGGTAGTTGAATTTCTAGCTTTTTCTACTGATCTCTTGTTCCATTGGAGTTGTAATTTATTGACTTCATTCAGCCATTTATTTAATGCTGTTCGCAGCTAAACTTTTTCCAGTAATTTGTATTTTATGTAAAATATGGCTGGAGTTGTATTTTTAATCTCCAGTTTGAATTTACTGCTAAAATGGGACCTTGAACTACAAATATGATGGAATGGGAAACTGCAGTCATTGAACTAGGCTTTTGCTTTAATTTTCGAACAAAATCAGTTGGTTCATATTGTGCTCCTTAATAATAAGGTTGTAGCGCATTTGTGCAAATTATCATAATAGTTACCGAATCAAATTCTATCTCGAGGAATCGTTTTTAGTAGGACTTCAAGAAAATGTTTGGAAACAGATCATCGACCGCAAAACAAATTAGTATTTGCAACTTATTTTTGTTCATCCGCTCTGATAATGGTATTTCTGTATGTGTTTTCAGTTCAAGTTTGCCACATAGTTTCGTCAGACTTACTTTGCTTGCTCCTGATGAAATGTGAAAGGAAAGTAGAAAGCAGGGTCATGCAAATTCAGAAAAATAGAAATACTGAAGTATTATAGACACAGAGGAGAAGAGAAAGCATCTCCAGCATTATGAAGTGTTTTTTACATGACCAGAACTGCAAGTTTAGAATTAGTTTCCATGTGTTTACTGTGATGGTATAGAGAAAAAAAAAATAACTTTGCAGGGCAAATTCTGCCAGAATTTCACTATGGGACGAAGAATTACGAAACAACGCACGGTATTCATTTCTTATCTCGAGAAACTCAACGAATTGGAACTTTTCTGGATAAAAGTCTTGAAAAAATCTCTTTTGCAAATGCAAAGGCGATCTGCTCCAAAGTTCTCTGCATTCCAAAAAAATTTTTTCAGGAAAAATTTCGTAATGTCTCAATTATTTCCGTGGCGTACTATTTCACATGAGCAAACTCATCATCTTGAACAGCAACAACCAGAACATCACATGGTGTTGCGATCCATAAACCATTTCAAGAACTGTTATTTTTCACCAATTCAGTGTGTGCTTGTTGAGGAGCAATAACACTTGAAATTATTTTTGATCATTTCGAGGATTAGGGGTCACTCTAACTAGTTGGTTGATTTGTCAATCTACTTCAAGCTGTCCATTAAAAGAAATTTTAAAAGTTTGAAAGACTAAACTGTTATTTTGTTCCTGGTGCTGAAAACAAACTTCGAAAAAATGGATGAGATGTTAATTGATGGCTATTCTCAAAGAATCGCTAAGGTCAAATGCCTTAATAAAGAGCAGCTGAGGTTAATAACTTTATGAAATTTAAAATTAAACTTGCTGTCATGATGAAATTTATATCACACGGTTTAGTCATAAGAACACAAAATCAAACTTGCTGTCATGCCATTTCTTAAGAGACTCGACATCGAGAATTAACTTTAGCCAATTTTTTGGGTGCTGATGAAATTATTTCATAGCCGAATAGCACTGGCTTTTTACATCTCTTCTAAATTTGATTTATGATGAAAATCTTTAAAGGACTCAAGATGCTAACTGTTGCAGTACTTAATTCATTGCTGCTTAGATTTTGAAAAATAGCTGGGCCGTCAGCTAAAAACACTTACTAAGCATTGTTTCATTGAAATATTTTTAAGATTTTAATAGATACAATAGTTCTATGTTAGTGGGAAATAAATAGATTAATGAAGAACTGAAGTATCTGCTAAACAAATCAAAATGAAATTTCCGTGACAAAAGGATTTTATCGGTGTGAACAGTGGTAGTTCCTTCACTGATATCGCTATGTTTGGTTAAGGAATAACAATTGAAAAAAAATTATAAAAAACTTTTTGTTTCAAAGTAGACATATTTAGAATAAATTATTTTTCCTTCAATTGTTGTACGTTGTTGTTGTTCGCTCGAACAAAGGAAGTTATGCTGCTTATTAAAACTCTTTTGATTCAAAATTCTATAAACACGAGTTTTAAATTGTTTGGTTTATTAGTACTATTACGCAAAAAATTTTCTTTTTGTTTACTTTTTTCTCTTCTCTATCTCTAGAAACAAATATTATGATGTGGATATCACCATCATCTATATTTTCGTTCACTACGTCGTGCTATCAGAAAATCAGGCCAACTTTAATCAATTGGAACTCTACTTATGATATACTGAAAATCTTGAATTTTAAATTCTGTCATTGATGGATGCATGACAATTCTAGTACCACATACGAAGAATTCTAATTAATAAATTTAATTAGCAAAGTCCTACCTATATTGTTTAGAATAATATTTCACTGGTATCTGTTCTATTTCTAATCAAAACTATTAGAAAAAGTAATTAAAGTTTCTACAAGTGTCTGATTGATTTCTCATTTCTTAGAGTAAATTACGAATGTGTTATCGTTTCAGAACATGTGTTAATCACATTGTATTTCCGGTGCATAATGAAAACTTGCTTATTATTCAACTTTTATATAGCTAATGTTCTGGTAAATTGTATTATACTGATTTTATAACTTCGGATTTTTTTTCCAAGACCAAAGTTAGAAATCGTATTTCTAATTTGTTACTCTATTTGCTTTATTTTTTCTGGCGAATGCTTAATGCGTCCATCCTCCTTTCACTACTTTCTTGCTTTACCTTCAACTACATTAGAAAACCCAAAAAAAAATTTTTTTTAGGAATTTTTAGGCGGTTTAAAATATGAGTGAATTTACAAAAATTAATTTTCTAACTATTAATGACTATTCGAGAAATTAATTCCATTTTGATAGGTCATATGATGGTAAACTAATTTGTATACTATGTAACATGAGAATAGATGTACCTTCTGAAATATACAGTAAGCTAGCAGATCATTTTATTAACTTCGAATGGTAATGAAGATGCGAGTAGTCGAAACAATTTAACTTGGTCACTCTTCCAGCCTCTGTGGAACTACTGATAATACTTTTAGTTGTAGTTACTCTCGCACTACGATAGTAATAGATTGATTAATCGTAAATTAATTAATGAAGTGGACAAATGCATCAGCAGAATTTCCAAAAATTTAAATACTCTATTAATGTGGCGCTATGATATGCTTTATTTTTTAGGCTAACGAGGCTTACTCAAAATTTAACTTAAATTATAAGTGATTAAATCCAATTGTTAAGCAGAGCAAATTATGCTTAAATGAGGAATTTTTTTGCGAACTTGTCAAAAAGTTCGCAAAAAAGTTCGAAATTATACAAATTTCAAATAATGTTTAAGGCTTGTTCATAATTTTTTTAAAAATTTAAAGCTAAATGTAAAAGCAAGAAATTTCTTCACTAATAATTTATAGACATAAAATTTGCTTATCCATATCTTACGACACCTGTCTTAAATAATCTCGGTTTCTCATTTCTATTTTTCCAAACAGTAATACAAAAAAATAATATGAAAAGTTTGCACAACTGGAAATAAAACAAAAATATGCTAGCAGTTGGTGAGAGGTGATAACTTGACTGATGAAATCAGTCAAATATAAGTAAACTTTTTCAGGTCAGAACTGTTGTTATTAATTGTCCTTGTTGTTGGTATAATGAAGATCAGCTTCAAATGATCTAGCTAGAAAATGTAAAAAAAAAGAAAAAAACTTTCCAGTGTTAAAATAAAGCAATGATACCGTAAGCACGCTATTGATCGCCCGCTTATTATGAAAAATGTAAACTCACTCACTGACTGGCTATTACTAAGTGAATTCACAGTTTTTGAGTTTTAACTTCAAAAATTTATAGCGATTCTTTTGTGTAGCTTTTTCACGTGAAAGAATTTCTTCGAAGAACTTTTTTGAATCCGAATTTCGAGCTTTTATTGTCAACTGAAGATGTGTGTATATAACGATGCCTTTTATATTCATAATTACACAAATCTTTAATCAGAAATTATTCAATCCTTGTATGAAAATTGATTCTCTCTTTCTAAATTTTCTTCCCTTCATTCATTTTGTCGTTTAGTTTATGATTTTCATGGCCATGCTGCAGAGCATTTACCTTTTGTATTTTCTTATTTATGTTAATTATTATTATGTATTACCATTAATCTTGTTAGCTAGCAGGACCCAATAATCAATGTCGAATTGTTTATTTCAAGACATAATACGCTGTGTGATTGAATTTAGTGATAGTTTTAGGCTATAGTAGGTGGAGTGTCTAAATCCCTGGTGAAAGAGGACAGTACACAGATGTCTTTTCTTTTTGATCAAGTTTTTTTTTTTCAGATTTGTTTATTTTCGCATTCATGTGGACAATTCCGAAACAAACTAAATTTCGCATTTCCCTGTCAACTATATCGCATGCAAGCGAATCAATTCATTGTACTTTTCTTTTTTTTCAAAGTGAAATAAAATCCATTTCTCTTTTAAGGAATGAAATGAATTTACTGCATTGTATGCGGATGAAGCTTAAAGACTCTGCACAAAACATAACTGATGAAAATTTATAGGAATAACCAATATTATGAATACTAAAATTTTCTTTAAACTGCGCATAGGAAAATTGAAAAATTCATCCTTTGCTTCTCCACTCCTTCCAGTGCTGAGGTCTCTGTAACTGATTTCAGAAACGCAGCAAAAATAAAAATAAATCACTTTTTCATATATGACACTAATTCTGTTATGCAGAAAAATTGTATGGCTGAGAATGTTGTAATTATCTTTTTTTGCATCAGTGTCATTTTGTAAATGTCGTTGCATTAAAAACTGTGATATAATGATTTCAATTAAAATAGAAATGTGAAAAAAATCTCCTCTATTTCACTTGCTCAAAATTAATTTTTTAAAGTAAAGATAATAGATGGGAAAAATAATAACCATTTATGCAACTTTTTTGGATTAAGACAATATGATGCAATAAGAAAGCAGTCAGGGAAAAACCTTTTGTCATTTTTTAGTGGCATGATTCGCACTCAAATAATCTTTACTGATTTTTTTGCTTTCAGCAAATACTTTCAGCAATATCAAAATGATGCTTGATCAAAAGCAAATTTCTAATGTACCAGAAAATTTGAGATTGATTCCATCAAACTTGTGGAACTTTTATTTCAAAAACAAAACGTGATTGCATCCTTGCTATTGTCACATTTTCATCGTTACATTTTCAGTGGTAACGTGATGATGCTGAATTATCTTGAGCTTTTGCAGCAGTAAGGGAAAATACTGTTTGGTGTAACGTTCTGATTATTTAATCAAAAAAAAAAAATGTGAAAAATGTTTAATTCTTTGGCTGTTTTTTGGATTAAATACATATAAACGAGATAAAACGATTGCTCTCAACATGTGTGGTCATTTTTTATTTGTGTACAAAAATTATAAATTTCCGACTTTGCGGTCTCTTTTTCAAAACTTTTCAGCGAATTTTAAATAATAATTACGACGATGAATAGCGGAAGGACAATTATCAACATTAATTTGGGCTAAAAAAGCAAAGAATAAAAGTGAAAGTGAAATATGTCAAGTAAACTCATCAACGGTCCTAGAACTTCATTCTGCATTATCAACAGCCACTTTATTTTCGTTCAAATTTTATGGTTGCAAGAACTTCTTTCATTGTTTTTCCTTGACCCCTTTCGCACTAAGTTTCTGTTTTGGGATATTCAGCAACATTCGCTTCATCTAAAGTGCGAAATTTGTTCAAATCATTATGTATTGGTTTGCCAAATTCCTTTTTGTCATTGTGGTAAAGTGATCGCAAGTTATTATTTTGCAGAGATACTATAAAACATATTCAAATCTTTTCATTCATAATTAAGAAAAATTTTGCTCATGTAAGCCGAAATATTTATCTCAAATTTTGCTGTGAATTATTGAAGCTTTTGCATTCTAATTAACTTCGTGCTCTGCAAATTAAAACGCAGCAAACACTTGTCATTATCAATATGACGTAGAGAAAAAATGCTTCATAGTATTGATAAAATGTTCGATTTGAAAACTTTACATAGTATATTTCACTTCCGAATTTCAACAAATACCGTTGCTGCAAAAATATTTGATGCAATTGAAAAGCTTGAAAATTTATTGGCTAAGTATTGTTGATTGTAGTGAGAAAGTTTAGAAAGTAATTGTACGATTGTTACATGAGCAAATATTATAACAATTTTATAAAGTTCATTTGAATTTTTGGTCTAGCTCGTTATTAATATATGCATGTAAATTTTCGATCTTACTTCACCATGTTCTCCTATAATTTCGTTTTAAATGATTTGCTTCATTGCCTTTTAATAATTATCAATCATTGTTTTGAGCTATTGCTTATAAGTTTATTTTTTAACTTCGCAAAATTATATTCCTTGAAATGATGCGAATAATAAATAGAATGCAATTTAGATCACTAAAAACTGAGCTTAAAAGTTCTACATCACTTGCAGGCCGCTTCTCTGACATTAATCAATTTAATTGCTTTCGAAAATTTCCTATGCTGCAATGGAATCCATTAAGATACAAGTGACATAACATGAAAAATCAATCATCGCATTTTATAGTATAGCATTTTCCAGTATTCCAAAACGGCAAAAAAGTGACTCAAACATTAAGCTTGTGTGTTAGACACTTTTTTAACTACATTGTCACCAACTTAATTATACTTCAGCAAGCTCAGTTTTTAGTAATCTAAATTGCAGTCAATTTATTATTTGTATCATTTCAAGGAATATAATTTTCTGTCAATTTATTGCATTCAATTTGTGCGCTAATAAACTACACTAAATAAGCTCTATTAATATCTATTGTAATGAAAAATTTTACAAATGTCTTTTTCTCCTTAACGGAGACACAAAAAGCTTGATAAAGTTTATTGATGACAGCGTAAGTTTATTGGCGAATAGAAGTAATAATATAGTTATGATTGGGATAACCAGAATTTAAAGTCGCACAGAACTAAACTGATCTTGTTCAGTTTCCTGTAGTTTTCATACAGAATGTGTTCAGCAATTTAGGCCAATTAAACCAAAGATCAGCGGTTATTATATAAAGTAAACGAATTCTGATCACTTATATTAAGAAACGTCATAAGTCAGAGATCACCAGGTCTAAAAACTGCGAATAAATAATTTCTAGTCAATTCTAAGGAAATTGATAAAAAACAGTAAACTGGAATCAATAAATACAATATTTAGAATTATTTATAAGCTATTTCTAGCAAAATATCTTTGAATTACAAATTGCAAAGAAGTTTTCACAAGATAATGTTATAATATGAAATTATCACATAATTATTATAATATAAATTTATAATGCAAAATTGTTTCGGTTTTGCCGACATAGTATGAGATTCTCTGGGATTGTTAAATATCAAGCAAATATCATACGTGAAATTTATATCATACAAAGCAAATATTACACGTCCTCTGTGGAATGCTCACAATTCTTGATTTAAGCCCGAGTTAGGAATAACGCTATGTGGCAACTTATTCATCTCTGTTCTCCGATTTTGAAGTAGCGGTGTGATATAAAAAAATGGTGTAATATAGGCTTCTTATTACATTTGAAGAATATGTTCGAAGAATCCTTAATGTTGAATTTTTACTTATTAATTTGCCAGTAATTATGTTACATATGCAAAACAATTTAATTCGGCATACAATGCTAGAAATTTAAAAACGAAATTAAAATTTGAACTTAAAAACAAGGTACTTTGCTATGCCGACCAATAAAAAGAGAAGCACATGTGTTTGAATTCTGTTATGTTGTTACATTTACTAGCGCTGTTTACTGAATGATTCGATAGTTTGTTGTTTTTTTGCCAAAAGCGTTCATTTTTTTGTGAAATATTTCTTCGCCTAATTAAACATTGTTGAATTCCTCGCACTTCATTTGTGGCAAATATCACCTTTCTTTCTCAAAGCTGTAATTTTCTAATCAGATCTCACACATCAGCAATTTTTGTTTTTTCAATGATTAAATTGAAAGTAATCTGAAGAGCGTTTTTTATACCCGATAGGTCAAAGTATACCAAAGCATTATGTATCGCATATTTTTCTCCTCTTAAACAAATTTTATTAGAGACTAGTAATTACTAGCAATAGTGCATTGATTAATTATAGTTTGCAAACTATGTACATAGCAGCTTTCCATATTTTTCCCGCCTGCTATTCTGCAGGTCGTTTCTCGAAACTATTCTCGACTACTTTTAAACTTGGGAAGACATCATTTCACTTTTCCGATAGTCTCGAGCTATGATTGAATTATTTGTCAGAATGAAGCAATTTCATTTCGATTTAAGTAAAATCTTCAATATACTCATATTCACATTCATATGAAACTTGATATTGCGTGAAACCAGAAGTTAATACATAACAACTTCAATGTACGATTATTTATTGACAATAAAAAGCACCATTCATCTTAAACCATATCTGTTGGATATGTTGCAATATATATCCAATTTCATTTCGAAATTTAATTTAATCTAAAATCTAAAATTCTCTTTTTTAAAGACTTTTCATTTTTTTGAGAGGGGAATTTTAACGGACATGAAATCGTGTTTGTCTCACATAATTGACTGTTGAAAAAATTTGCTTCAAAATGAGATTATCAAAAATCACTGAATTTCAAATTCATAAAAAACCAATATTATCAACCAGTTGTTAATTTAAGTAACAGTGAATCCTGTTAAGCAATAATGAAAAGAATAACAATGGACGAGGAAGGAGAATACAAGAATTTTAAAATACTTCGCCACTTTAAGAATTAGTACTTATCTTTACTTCCTGTATTAGCAGACTTAATATTCAGAATAATATTTATTCATATTATTGCATTTTTTTTATCCTAAAGCGCATACTTCGCAGGAAGTACAAACTTTATTATCGGCTAAATTAAAGTAAAAACACCACTTAAATTTTTTAGGTAATTCAGATCGCCCTTATTTTAACGGATCTCACAAATTATCCGCATCCTTATAAATTATCAAACTTTTATGGCAATTAATTCGTATATAGTAGAGGGTTACAAAAGATTCACCAACCAATACTAATTATCAAACTTCTGCAGATCAAAGAAAGCTAAGATTTTTTTTGCTGTCTGTCTCGAGTATCTCTAATTTTCATGACCAAATTATCACATCACAAATATACTTACAGTTCTTTTTTTGAAAAGGATACAGACGCTTTTTACAATTGTAAAGCGCCCACATGCTTATCGAAGGACAGCACCGAAGTGAAAGTGCTAATATTGATTTGGTACTAACAGTACAAAATAATAGGGATGGAGAATTCAGATTGATTTCCAAATTTTAAGAAGTGAATATACCACTCTTTAATATCTGAACTTTTGCCTCGTAAGTATTGGCTATATTTTTGTGGCGACAGATGTTCAAGAATGCAGAGTAAATCGGAATGTTTTCGACATCGAGTACTGTTCTATTTATCAAACAAAATATTACTCCACTCCAGAACAAGTAGTAAAATTTCACAGTAGCAATAAGATATAACTACGGCTTTCTAACTAATCACCAGTTAAAATGTGCTACAATAATTGCTGCAAGCATATTCAGCCTGGAGCATTCAGCATAATCATTCCGATCTGCACCATCGCATTTTTCATTCCCAATTTCCTACCATCCCTTCTCTATAATATTTCCTTGGACCAATTGCCTTCGAATGGACTAAATATAATCTAATCATTGGTTAAGATTTATCTAATGGAATTTATTTTTACTTGGAGTTTATTTTTATTTTTTTATTATGCAACACTACGCCGATTTGCTATCCCGAAATCCTGTTGTACATTATTTTCATAATATTTGGAGAACTAATGCTAATTTTAATTTTTAATGCTAATTTTTTTTTTAACTAATGCTAATTTTAATTTTTCTAAAACTAATTTTCATAATATTTGGAGAACTAATGCTAATACAGAAAATGATACAGTACAACTCAAAAGGATAAACAACTTTAGCTAAGTCATATTTACAAAATTAGTAAAAAAGTACAGTAATAAATTTGCAAATCCTAACAGAGAAAATTAGCCATTAATAACTTATTATCATTTAAATCTTTATCGAATCCAAATAATCAAACTCACAAGGATTTCTCTTATCAAAGAAGTCGAAGAGATCACCACAAATCTTATTAGCTGGCAAATCAAAGTGTCTTCTTATTTGTTATGTGTTATGAATTTTTGAGTGAAAGATCAAAAATCTATGCAAAAAAGCTGATAGTCGAAGAAGTATTACAAACAACACAATCACACATAATCGGATTTCGCCAGTGCTTGAAATCATTCAGCCACTTAGCTGTCAAATTTATGAAAAAGAAACAAAAGCTTACAACTACACTAACTTGATGAGAATTATTTCACTTCCGTCAAAAACTTTAACTGGTGGGCCAAAATAATTGACACCTGCTGAAACATAGACATATGTCCGTGTAGCCTCATTATAATAAAGGCCATGGAAATAAGCATTCCAAAAATACACTAACGGCACGAATACATACAGCTGCCCAGCATGTGTGTGACCTAAAATGGATAGTAAAATACCAAAATTGATCTCCACAATCACCTCTTTATCTATTATGAAATTAACACTATTTATTACTAACCTGAGAGAATAAGATCAATGTTTTTAGCAATTTCAACGTCATTAAGTATTAAGCGAGCAGCATTAGGTTGATGAATAAGCATAATCGTTGTGTCATTTTTATTACATCCTCGTAAAGCTTTTCTGTAATCCATTCCATGCCCAGGAAGTCTGTAAAAAATGATTTGACAATCCCTTAATACGAATTACCTTCGCAATTAAATGCAGCTGTAAAAAATATACTAGACAATATCTTCACTCATTCCCGCATACATTATACATACGAAACCTACCAGCCCATTTTATTAATTATGATGAAAGTATTAGATGTAAATCATCATTAATATTTCCAAAAAAAATTATATCCAATAAAAACAATGAAAAGAATAGCCGACAACAGATGAACCTAAAATTTCAAAAAATAATTGGGAACAGGCAGTAACCTTGACTGTTCTGCAAACAAATCATCGGCTCCGGCAATGCACATTCTTGAATTCCCAACCAAAATCTTCTTATTTTCGTTATGGAGAGGTATGATTTCGATTTTCTTTAAAAATTCGAACCATTCATCAACATTTCCATGAAGATATTCATGGTTGCCTATAAATGGCATTCACTCCTGTTTTCAAATGATGATACAAACAGCATCATGACCTCTCTGGTATGCTGTGGGAAAAAAAAATCATTTGAACAAAGGCAATAGAAAAGTTCTCTACATTTCAAGCATATATATCTCCACCTGTGGCAAAATAAGTACCATATTTTGAAGTTAGATTCATTAAAGGGTAAGCAGCTTTCTCCAGATTGTGAACAAAACCATCAGCAAGGTCGCCAGATATAGCTATTACATCTAAAAAAAAAAAAAAAAAAAAAAAAAAAAAAAAAAAAAAAAAAAAAAAAAA
>JARVGP010001238.1:0-20797 GCA_029876185.1 Mansonella ozzardi
TTTTTTTTTTTTTTTTTTTTTTTTTTTTTTTTTTTTTTTTTTTTTTTTTTCAGTTCTTTAATAACAGAGGCCTACATGAAAGTCTGTAATGGATTCGATATATTCCTTATTAGTTAAGTCTCATCATAATTCTTGTTAGAAGTTGAAAAACTGACCAGAACTGAAAGTTTTGGAATTCCTAATGAAATTAAATGGTTAACAGTATTATTTGGCAGTTGAAGTTGAAGTCAAATCACAAGCGATAATTACAGGTGAATATCGACCGGCATCCTGTCCGATTTTTCGTACACTGCAGACCTCATGTTGACTATTTTCTTTCGATAGTTAGTCAATGGTTTGATTTAGTTATTTTTACTGCATCCATGGAAATTTACGGGAGTTCGGTGGCCGACAAGCTTGATAATGGTAAAGGCATCCTTCAAAGGCGTTATTTCAGGTATGCGTGATTTCAAACCATCTTTAGTTATACTTCCCATTGATAAGTATTTTAGACTTCCTAAACGTGTATTTACTTTTTATTTTCAGTGTTTGTATTTTTCCTATTATTTTTTTATCAGTAAATTACAAAAACATAATCGAATTTTGTATTTTGTGCTGTAATCTCATTTATTCACTTGCAGTTTACTAATGTCTGTATATTATTTCAGACAGCATTGTACGATGGATTACGGTGGATACACAAAAGATCTTTCCGCTGTTCACGCCGATCTTTCATCAATATTTATATTAGATAATTCCCCCAGTGCATACAGGAAGTTTCCTCGTAAGTTTTTAAATTTTAAACGCTTTCGAATAATGTATATTTGTATGGACGATGTTATTTCTTAAACTGTGAATTTTATGATTTACAGCTTTTTCTTCCTATATCAAATACTCGTTAGATTTGATTTCTGTGAACCGAAATTTTAGTTGATGGGTTTCTTAAACAGTTATATTGGTTGCTGATTATTGCTTTGTTTGCATATTTGTAACGCTATCAAATGACCAAGGTCCTTCTATTATATATGATTTGGTGATTTCCATATATTTGTACTTCCTGAATCTAGAACTTTTGAAATATAAATTATAATAATCGGAAGCAAAAAAAGGAGCAAGAATTAACTCATGAAAAATTGCAAATCAGTATGAAATGCGAAAGCTTGTATTATGCCGAAATAATTGACGAATTTTGTGTAGAACTTCCTAGATTTTTAAAATATTCCAGAAAATGCAATACCAATACGGTCATGGTTTTCGGATCCGACAGACACGTGTTTGTTGGCATTATTGCCATTTTTGGATGCACTTCGGTTTGCATCTGATGTTCGCTCAATTTTAAGTCGAAATCAACAACTTCAGCAAGTTTGGTAGCTGTTTTAAAAGAACTGATGCACATTTGCCTATCTGTTGAACTGAATCATAAGATTGATTTTAGTCTTTATTTTATGTGCATTATCGCACTAAAAAAAGTAGTATACAAGTACTTGATTACAATTATAATTACATTTATAATCACCACCTATATTTTCAATAGAATATATTTGGTGTTTATGTTTAAAATTATATATTTTTATAGTTTCGAACTGCTCATTTTTTATTTATTGATAGAAATTTCTTTTTGTTATCGATTTGACCTTTTCTTGTTTTCTGTTTGTGGGTATATCTGTCAGGAACGGCGTCATCATGTATGCCTTTGTAAAAAGTTGAAAGGAATCTTTATTTAAGATTTGGATTAATAATTAAATTGATAGTTGCTATTAGAATTTTTTGTTAATCGAATATTTTTGTGACGAGATTTTTATTACATCTGTTTACAGCATGAAAATGCGCGAAAGACAGAAGCAAAAAATGTTGGAATTTGGGAAACAAATAAGGTCTGGTAAACATCTAGAATTTTCATGGCACTGCCTTTGCAAGTTTTGAGTTTATATAAAGATTTTCATCAAAATATTGTAATAATCCGATGTTAGACATTTGGATCACATTACACATTGCTGTTTCTGACCTATTTTGTCCGCTTGCTATTAGTAAGCTCTTTGTTTCATTCAAATTTTGATCTCATCACATTGCTCGATTCTGTGGATAATCTTGGTTTGGTTATGTCTTTGTTATTTAATCATTGAATGGCTTTCTCGTGTTTATAACGAGATAGAAGTTGATAGACAGGGATTGGCAGAGTCAGTTGTTTCAAGATAAAATGGTCATTTGGAGTTTGATAATGAAATTTTATTTATTTGGCTGTTTAATTTTCGCAAAAAAATCTGAAGAACTGTAAAGGAAACACGTGGAAGTGAGATCTTGTTTTTCATCAGTCTGTCGACTTTTTTCCGACCGTTTTTTTGTCTTAAATATTCGCTGGAATATTACAATAAATTGTCTCAAAAAAAAGTGTCCCATAATTTACAGATACTGCAGCAAAATGAGCAACTTAATTTGAAGTTTTATTAATTAAAGTAATTATACTGATAGCAAATATAATAAGCAGCAGTTGAACTGATGTTCAGGGAATTTAATTCGTAGATGGAAATATTTATCAAAAATGTCCAAATTTCTTCATGGTTTGATATTTTACATTTTCATAGCAGAAGAGATTTCAAAACGATATGTTCACGTCGTTGATTCCGAACGAATTTATTTCTGAGTAACTGAATTATTTTACAAGCTCAAGCGACTGAGATAATTCGGGATACTGAGCATTCTTTTGGTTTGAAGTTTTCACGTGATTGTTCCAGCTATTATCAACCATAATGGTGATTATATAAAAGTGACAGAAAGTTGTTTAACCCATCAGTATTTTTGGTTTTATTGGGCTTTTAGAAATATTTGACGCCAAAATCTTTGAGCTATACTTTAACTTTCAATAGATTCTTTGGATAAAAAACTATCATTCTTTCATTTTTAATTGAGATTCCGAACAGTAGTTAAGATTTCAAAAAAGGCAAGTATTATAATGGTTTGTTCTTAAATACAAGATAACAGTAACAGGTAAAACATAATCATGAATTAAACTGAGCATGTTGCATATTAATATCAAATATACAAATGTTTTTGACAAAACCAACTGCTTAAAAATTTGTAATTTTCAATGCGAGGAATTAAAAGAATTCATGGAATAAGTAAAACGAAATTAAATGAAATGACTAAGAGAAATGGCAGTAAATGAAAGTTAATGTAAATTGTAAAGAATTGTTACCGTTCTTAACGTCGTTTGATTGATCCTAAAAGATGCTAAGTTTTCGGCATGCTTTCGTAGTTAAAACCGATATCTTTCATCTGGTATCGTTAGTCGTTAACATTTCTTTTCTATATTCAGTTGATCTCATCAGTGTCGGATCACCATCTATATATTCTCAGTACTTTTCTTTTCTGAGGAAGAAAGTTGTAATGGTAATTCAAAATTAGCAAAAAGTTTAGGAAGTGGTAATGGTATATCTAGAGGAATCATCATTTTTCGGTTATGGAGTAATGACATATTAAAGTTTCGCACTGCACCTCCCTCTGGAAATGTGTAACTTGCAGATTGATTTTGTGCAATTTCGGGAAAAATGATTCTGTTAGGTAATGGACATCTCAGACACAACGGGGCAACACAATGCTGCTGAAGATAGGGTGAATACAAGAGATTGGATCTCCAGTTTTGTTCAACTTGCCGTCGCTTGCTGAAATTATGAATGCTATGATTTACATTCATGCAGATCTTGAGAAATTGAACTGGTCTTATCTAAACTTGGATCACTACGACAATATCCTAGTGTGTGACAAAAAACCCCAGTCAAATTTTCAGCAAATTATTTGGTACAGAAATAGCGCAACATAGTTTAGGCCTGAAGGGATTTGCGGCGAATTATCTGAATAATTTGACGGTTAATTGAGGAAAATTAGAATTTGTAAAGAAAAGTTTATAAGAAGACAAGAAGTTGAAAAAAAAACTCAAAAAATCCGGTGTTCAAAACAGTTCGAAATTCACTGGATATCTGGCAAACCATTTGACAGATTACTCCATATATCCAATGGAAGACCTCATAGAAAAGACTGAAGTATTAGAGTGGAGTGGAGTTTAATAATAACTTACAATGTCCTTGAATATAATGGTCCATAAGTTGTATCTTGCTTTTCCATACAATTGCGAAAATTAGGTACTTCATCGTTTCTCGTTGAAATAACGAAGAAAAACAATTGTTGTTCCATTTCTGCTTGCAGTGCAGCTATTCGTATAAGAATAAAATGTTTTTCCTCCAAATTTGTCTCTTTTAAGATAACTAGTCTAACTTGTGCTGAGATTATCTAAAAAATGAAGTAGAAACACAATTTAATTTCACGATAATCATAAAATTATATTGACTATAAAAGTTAACTTAAGCATTATGGAAAAATGATGAACTCACCTGGAATCATAAATTGAAATTAGACTATTAGTGATATGAATTTGAAAAATGGAAGCTCACCTGCTGTCTAAGATTTTGGATATTACAAAATATTTCTTGCGCCGTAACATTGGGAAACATCTGAGAGAACAAATTCCGTAACATTTTTAAAGTGACTGTTTGCTTGAGTAGACAGCATCAGAAGTATTATTTAAGATTTCGAAGGTAAGCAAAATAGATCTGTTTGGAGGCATATCTATGATCATATAGGATCTCAAAGATCATCGCTTACTTATTCCGCTCTTCTTTTTCTTTTTTCCTATAGATGAACACTTTCAAGAGTTTTTGAATAAAAATTTATTTCTCGCAGAAAACTTGGGAAAGCAGTTTGATAGTAAAGTTGTCAACAAAACAAATATTCACAACAAATTTAATCTGCTACTGTATACTTATCGTTGACTTTTAAGAATAAAATTATACTAGGAATCCATATGTATCAGTTATACAAAATTCACTTTCTGTCTTAATCAGCAAGGATACCAAATTTGCATTTCAATAGCAAATTATAAAAAAGGATGCCACATTATGAATTCATACTAAAAATAAATTCAGTTGTTATGGCTTGTGGTCATTTAGAGAAAATACGAAATTTTATGTCAAAAAATATATCTGAGAATTTGATTTTAAATTTCCTTCACATTTTAAATGTTTTCGAAGAGGTTAATTTCTTTATTACCAACCTGTTTTAGGAATATCAGACTAAAATAGGATAGTCAGAGTCTCTTTACTATATGCAGTAAACTTGAACAACCGTTGTTCTTCCTGTTAAAAATAAACTATTGAGTTTGAAATCAACTCGAAATCCAAGTTTGTGAATTTTTCGATTTCATTCCAGTCGTGTTTGACGTGTGCTCTAATACTACTGTTATGTCTACCAAGTTTCTTATTTCACAAAGCAATTGCATTACTCACTGCAATAGCAGCTATACTTGGCTTCGTTTCTATAATATTTCACATGCATACCTGGCGAGAAGTACACTATGGCGAGCTAAGATTTTTTAAATCGCCCGTAAGTGTAGCAAATTTTTCCAAAACAGATTTAGAGAAATCTTAATTCACTCAGAGATAAATTCAAAAATGAGATAAATTCCGGGATAAAATTGTGAAGAAATATTATATAATAAAATATTTAATTTTTTCTACTTAACGAAATATTAAAATGGCAAGAATTCTTCTCTAATTTGATACTCAAATAAATTCCAATTCTTAAAATGCTGTTCTTTCAAAGATAAGCGAGAAAAACGTAACCAACATACAAATTTTATACTTCATCGATTGACTTACGATTTAGTAGTCATTCAAAAGATTGTTTTTTTTTTCAAATTGTGCTAGAGAATTTAGATTTTTTTGATGTTAGAAAACTATCGATTTTTGATTCCGGGAAATCTTCTTGAATGCTTCACGAGCATCAGTGGCGTGGTCGACAACAGCTAGCTGGTTTTGGCTCAATCATAAATTCAATTTCAATGATTTTGTTAATACAAGATGGTTTATTTCGGTACTAATAGCAGCAGCATTTTTCATTTTACTTTTCATTTACTCAGATAATTAACCCAAAGATAGAATTAACTGTCAGAAATTATTTCTACTTGGAAATTAAACCTTCAATTCAGTTTGTAACGATTTCTAAATGTCGGAACTTTTAGAAAATGCTCCCCAGTTTTTTAAAAATTTATATTTCAAAAACAAGATAAAACTATTTTATAACACTAAATCATTCTCAAATTATCTTATTGCAACATCCTCCATAGCATTTTTGCAGAATTTATTATTGATCTCTAGCTTAGCCGTCCTATTTCAACTTTTTTGTATTGTTACTAATGTGGCGCACATCGATTCCAGCAGTTACACTAGCCAAAAGAAAGGAATCTAAAATATTTTAACTGTCTTTTTTAATTCTGCATCATAATTTTCGACTATATTTACAATAAAATCCAAATTTCAATTTACGGAATGTACCGATTTTGCTTTTCATGCAATAGCTCAATGAACTGGAACTAATTTATTATGTGATGAGAAAACTGAAATTCATTTCATAAAAAGCTATTTCCAAGTGGTCAGTTGATCCATTTATTAAAACAAATGCGAAAATAAAACTGTCCAATACATAACATAATGTTTATTTTTGCTTTAAAAATTATAGAGAAAAAGCAATATGCAACAATAGCCTGAACCTGTTGTTAATTATTTTTCAAGAAAGATTAATAAACGATCACCAAAGCTTGGAATTTCATCGAATTGTTTACTTCTATTGTTTTTAATCTGAAATTTAAAAGTTTAAGCACAATTTATTCAACAAAAGCTTGGAAATCTTTGCTAAATTAATGTTTGAAATTATTTAGCTACGATTTTTATGGTCTTACTAGAATTCCTAGCATTATACGATGCTTAGATGAACATTAATGTTTGCATATCATGGCTTACGAATAGAAGATAAAAAAGTCTCTAGAATCTCGAATCGTGAATTTTTGTTATGACATGATCAATTTCAGTTCGAAATTTTTTATTGCTTATATGCTTAACTTAGAGCAAATGAGTAAAAGCACAAAACTCGAGATCGAATGAAAAGTTATCTTGTAATTCATTATTATTTATTCTTAATATATTTTTGGTTTCATTGGCTATTGTAGGTTTATCCAGGTAAGTAGTAATTTCTTTGAAAACTTTATTGCATTTTGAATGGAAATTTCAAAAAAAAAAAAAAAATTAAGAAAGATAATTTATTCTTTGATTGCTAGATATATCTATGTCCGAAATAAACAGTAAAAAACCGAAGTTGATAAGGATTTCCGGGAAGTCCTCAATGCGCCAGTCTTTTGGGGAACTATTGCGCTTTGTCTAGTGTCTCTTATGAGTTAAATACATGTTTTTGACAGCACGGCATTTGATGTAGATAACCGAAATAATGCACAATTACAACAGTGTCACCAATGTGTTGGGATTGTTTGGAACAGAAGTGCTACTCTAAGCTGAAACAGAACAAAAGACAATATTGAGTCAAATGATATATGATGTAATGAATAAAGTGAAATAGAGAAGAAAAATGAAGAAAAAAAAATTTGAAAACATAAATCATTTAGTGAACCATTTTTTTCACCAGCACAAACATCACAGTTATGAGAAATTATTTCTTTGTCTACAAAGAAGCTGTAAAATTGTAGCTGTAAAATTTATTTAGCTCTAAGGAATCATTGAGAAACACAAAAATCATTATTGTTATCTTCTCATGAATTTGGCAAATTAATAAAATCCCTAATAGGCTTTTTTATTTGAAATACAGCGCATTTGGAAATGCTTTGCGAAACATTTGAACCGCGAAAAAAATTATTATTAAAAATGCTATTTACTTTGAACACAGTGCAGATTCATTAATGTATGTATATCAAATGGTAAAAATACAAGAAGATTGAAAAATTAAACAGCATATTGAATTTCTCTTACCATCTAGATTGAATTTCCATTTAAATTAACTCTTGAATAAGCAAGGAAAGAAAAATTCGGAAATATGGATTCAGTTTAATCGGTATCATTTTATTAGTTTCATGACGATAGATTTCTGCAATGAATAAAGAAACAAATTTTGGCTGAGTTCGCTTTGCTTCCTTCGTTTCCTGATACGATCAGTAGTAGTGCAGCAGCAGAAACTTCTCTTTACCGCATTACTTACTGTTAGAGTAGCAGATCATATCAGGTGAACATAACATATACTGTCCAAAAAATCTGTCAGTTTATTCCAGTCTCAGGAAAATTAATATATTTTCATATGGCTTCAGATCCATCTGATTTTACGGTAGTGATTTAAAAAATAATTGTACGTCGGTCATATTTTTACATTTTAATTTTTTTTCTTATTTGTTTTTATAATCGATTTTTTTTTTAGTTTTGGGTAATTTTTAATTCATAATTATATTGTGTAACATTTTATTTGACTCAAATTTCAACAAAAATTTTGCGAAATACAATTTTGGTGCCCATTTTTGTGATTTTACTGCTTTTGTTAATAAGTTATTAATTTTGCTTTAAAGCATGATGAATTTAGTTCGGTACGTTTTCTAGTTTTTATGTAGATAATTCATCCGCTATCATCTAAATTGCCCAAAACATAAACACTTCGGTAATTGTGACTTTTGAACTGTGAAACTTGCTATTTAAATTGAAATATAATGTTTTAACGTAGCCAATATCGTAAATTGAATAGCCAGTCAATAATATTCAATCAGCTCTTATTAGATTTTTACAATGAAATTGTCATAGCTTCTTTTTTTCATTGAAACGTCTCCTTGATTATGAGGGATATTTCTCTCAATATCAGTATAAAGATGACAAAAGTATTATGATACAATTAGTAACAACTGTTATTCTGATAGTTCTTAGTATCTCGCAGTCCAACAAAGTGTGACAGATTAGATGACAATAACCGCTGAAAATAATTTGAAAAACTATCGTACAATCCATTACATTCCATAACTTCTTGAAATATTTGTTAAATAGTTTTATAAATTATAGGCAATTTAATTGATTTTTCAACACAAATTATCGCCAATTTCATAACGCGAAATTTCCAGTAGGTCAATAAATCAAATTGTAAAATGAATGTTAATGTCTTTACAAGTCATCCAATTAATTTTATAATGTTTAGATTTATTTCCATGTTCTTTGTCGTCATCTAAATTCACAATCTCTGCAAAGAAAATACTTTATTAGCTGCAAAAAAATGTTTATTAGCAACAACTTTAGATTTATCTATCTACAACAAAGGATTTATACCGTAAGCTAACAAAGGAGCAGCTACTGCGCTATCCTACCAAACAAGGAGGCTATTGTTTTAAGCATTTAATTCCCCCTCTTCACCCACTATAAACTGTCAATCTTTCCACCAATAACATCTTTTGTTTATTCATTCTACAAGTGGTTTGGTATTGCTTTAAAGACGCCGCTGTTGTAAATCATCTATTGTCAACTATAATTGATTCCCCTCTTTTATACGACTATATATAGATTATCGATCCTCCAACTGCACATTCATTTGTTTTCTCATGTGCTTACTTAGTTATGTCCTTATACAATTCTTCTAATAAAGATTTAATTACCCAGGTTTGAGCAGTCAAAACTATTCATTTGTCAGAAATCAAATAGCTGATGTAGACTTTTATCGTGAAACAAGTAGTGAGCAAGATAGTCGTTTTACGGATATTGAAGCAAATGCATTTTGAGGAGGCACTTGATGAAAAGATTTGCATGGATCGAATGAATTTGGATGTGCTCAAACTATGGATTACTGCCAAGTTAAACAATATCCTGGGCTTGGAAGACGATATTGTCACTGAATATGTATTCAGTCAATTGGAGGAGAAATCATTGAATTCGAAAGTGATGCAGATCAGTTTAACTGGTTTCCTTAATGCTCGACGAGCACGGAAATTTATGGGTGAATTATGGAGTATGTTAATTGAAGCGCAAAACAGCGGCGACGTATTCCAACGTCGTTAGTAGAAAAGAAGATGAAAGAAATACAAGAGAAGACAAAAAAAAAATATTAGTATTTCGTCTTCTAATGGTGCGGCTGCTGAAGTTGCTGGATCAGATTGGGAAAATCGATACGATTCTTTGACTGGTGGATGATATGGTAATTGAGAAAGCAAAGCTATCACTGAGAATGAGCGGGGCAGAAAGGATAACGGTCGACATAAGAGCCATCAAGATGACAATTGAGATCGAGAAAATAATAAGAGTAGAGGAAGCGGTCGAATCAAGGAAGATGAAAGAAAGCGTGATGAGGAGAAACAATTCAAGAATGAAAAGCTTAGGTCACATAGTCGATCTCTTACACGACGACATTTTCATGATGAACGAACGGAAAGGAAAAAAGAACATTACCGTTTGCCGAATAGATTTCTACCGCGCCGGAAATCTACAGAACGTAAGAAAGAAACTCGAAGACGAATTTGGAGTAATGAACGTCGCAAAGGAAGCGATCAGCATCAGTGGATTTCGTGGACGAGGAGCAAAAAACTTTCCCGACAATAATTTTTGGTGCCACGAGCCGGGAACATGTCGGACAGCCTTATTGTCAACATAGAACCGGCCTACAGAAGTTGGGACACCTCATCGAGGAAAGCAAAGGATTAGACTTAACGCTTCTCGACGAGCAACTACCAAATAATGAGCTCTCCAAGCAATGCGACGCGAAAAGAAGAATCCTCAATCAAAGAATCAAATTCCTCGAGTTATACATTGGCATGATCGAATCGACCAATGAAAAATGGCTGGCATTTATCCAGAAAGTTTCGTCGCCGCTGAAGAAGAAGGAAGAGGAAGAGAAATGTGCGATGGTAATCAACAAGAAAGATATTTTAACCTTATTAAATAGTGGTAGAGAAACGGTCGTAATTCTAAAATTAAACCAAGATGAGGTTGAAGCAACATTAGAGGAATTAGGTATGGCTCAAATAAAATCACTAGCCCCATAACAACTCCAACAACTTGAGGCAACAATGTCAAAATTAGATGGAGCTCAGTCAGAACTACCAGTCCCACAACAACTTCAACAACAAGTGCCGCGACCAGTCGAATCAACAGTTACCCTGTCTCAATTACCCCTGCCAACATTCAGTGGTGACCCCAGGTTATGGCGACAATTTTGGCTTTGAGGTGCAGTCCATAAGCACCCGATTCCAGCCATTCAAAAGTTAAATTATTTACTCTCTTGTCTCCGAGGGGAGGCTTTGCTAGCTGTCAGAGGCTACGACATCGCTCCCGAAAATTATGAAATAATAAGAGATATTAATAAATTCGGAAAATCGTCTACCATCAAGAAGTCCCTCTACAAGGAATTGAAACGATGAAGGAGAGCGAAAGAGTTTGGAATACCATAGTCAAAACGATGGAAAGAGTATTTCGACAGCTGGAAGCCCTAGGTGAGAATCTAGAACAGTCTACCATCGAATACATCGTCGAGGCAAAATTGCGGAATTGGGCTATAGATAAGGTGTATGAACAAAAAGAGAGACAACAAGTATGGTCAGTTGCTAAACTCCGATCATTCCTATGGAAATTGATCGAAAGAAGAGAAGAAGTCGCCAGAACTCAATTCTCTAGTAGTGGGAAGGACAAAATGAGAGAACAGATATGTGATAAAACTGTTTTGATTCATTTTATGGCTTAGATAAAGCGATAGCTTCAATAAAATTAATAACTTTCAAGGAACATTCAACAATCATTATCAGCAATCAGCTGTATAGTTACTTTAAGGATCAACTAGCTCTTATGGAGCTAATAGAAAGCAATGCTAATAAATCAAATGAAACAGTAGACACTCATTTTTGTGATACTTTGAAATTTCGAATTCAATCAACAAATTTAGAAATGCATTTACAAATATCTATCTGGATTGGCTAAGTCATTCCATAAATTTGCTATAACAGCTAGTGGAACTAAGCACCACACAAGATCCGGAAGCCAAAAAATGAAGATTCGCTTCCAAATGCCAGCTGATTCCGCCAAATAGTTAGTTGATCCTGAAATATGGATGAAGGAGAATGCCTACTGATGAATAATTGAAATTTGCAATAGTAAACGTATGAAAACAGACGTTTAATGTTTTTTCAGTCTTTCTGATTATCGGAAAGATTTAGGAAGATAAAAATATTTTTTTTCATTGCTACATTCAAATGTTAAAGTGATATTACTGACACCAAACTGCTCTGCTACATTTCTATGTTTCATCAACTTTTATAATTCAGCCAAATTATTCGGCATTACATGCCAAGATTATATCGCAAAGGACTTGCATAATCCTGGATAACGAATATTTGGTTACTGCAAGAATGTTAGGACAGTTTCCCACATTGTTTCTTTCCTTTAATCAGTTAAAGTCAAATCATCAACAAATGCTTTCAATTGCCGAGTCGTTCTATTTCACCTAATTTATTTTGTTTGTGATTACTGAAACTTTCGATAGTTAGTTAATATTCTCTCTTCACAATATGATTAAAAATCCTTTCACATAAAACATTCTTCAAAGGTAGTTCGCTTTTAATGGTCAACTACTCAATTTCAAACAGCAAAAGATGAATTATGAAATTGAGAGATTCCTATTAGTTCTAATTACAGCCTTAAGATGGTTAAGCTTTAGCCAGATTTTAAGCATTTAAATAATATTACTCATTAAGAATATATAAATTTCGCCAAATTGTGAATACACTTTGATTTTAATCAGAGAGTATATCTTTTTAATCTGAACGTGAAATTTCGATTGATACAATAAAATCGTGGATAGTTTTTCTTTATTTAATAAAGGATTTACTATAACCTTCTTTTTTCTTGTCATCAAAAATTTGTCACAGAAAAGTTATCAGAATCTCCCAAATCACTCGATCCAAACATTGAACAAAATAAAGAAAAAATTTCGTAAATGAATGATTAAGTTTTAAATAAGTGGCAACTATGTTTGACAATAATTTATCATCTTTTTCTTCATCGTTCAGAAGATGACAATGTAGAATTCTGTTATAAAATCAATTGGAAATTTTATATCTGAATTTTTAATTCGAAAAGGATTATATGAGAATATTTTAAAAAAATTTCAAATTCAAAATTAGATATTAGAAATGGAATAATACATAAATATTGCATCAAATCATAACGTTTGCATTTTTTGTAAATTACCGAAAAGAAGTAAATCATTCTACAAATGCTTGTCTTATTCAAGATGATACTGAACATTCTATTGAACATTCTGGTGATCTCTCGAGAATTATGGGATTGTTTTTGTTGACAGAGGAAACAAAGAAATCCATTTGGGAAACCAGGAACAATGGAGAGGAGATTCATTTCTTAGATGGTTTCTGATGAAACTGAGATTAATTGTACGCTTGCTTTAAATAAGCGAGAAAAATTAATCGAATACTTTCCATTATAATATCAAGTAGGTGGAATACATAGTCCATTCTTCATCTGACCAAAATTTTGAAAGCACACTTCAAACTTTCCTCGAGTTAATAATCAATGAGTTCTCTTTTCAGGATTTCTAATTGTGTAAAAAAAGCATTTTAAATATTATAATAACTAGCTCGAACAGTTAGAAGGAAAACGAACCCTGCGGTGATGCAATAAACATTGTCATGTAAAGAAGAGTTTTCCAGAAAACGAATGCACTTGTCAAAAAAGCAGTTAATTTGGCGTGACGCGGATAATAATGACACTGAAAAATAAAACTCTCTCTATTTAAAATTTTATTTGTTTTTACTTGTAAAAATATGTTCGAAGCAATTTTTTGAACTCTTCAGCCTCGATGTTTGCAATTTTCTGAAATTCCAACGCAAAAAATAAGCTAATAAGAGAAGCATGGCCAGGAAGAATGTTTCTAAATATTTCTGAAAATATTTTCCATAAAAGGTTTTCCAGAAAGAGTTGTTGAGATTCGATTATGCTCAATATTCATCATGAAGATCATCGAAAAAAAATTTAAAGAATAAGAACTGAACGAGTGCAAGAAGGTTGTAAGAAAGAGAGAGATGATGACAGAAAGTTAATATCATAAAAGAGAGCTTCAGCATCAATAAATTTGTCATCTAATGCTGAATTTGAATTGTAGTATGGATTTCAGGTAAATAAACGTGTCAATGAATTTTGTGAAGTAAATTGTTATTTTTGGTAGATCAAGCTTTTAATTTGTCTGCTTAAAATAAATTCAAAACTTCCAATAAATTCAGCGCTCTTTCAACATCTATCATCATGAAAGAGATTTTTCTAATCAGTAAGCTCATTCAAGTTCATTTCTGATTTCTCGAACTTTATGCAAATGTAAATGCCTGAAAAAAAATTAAAATTACAAAAAGGCAGTAATTTATAGCTTATAGCTTTTCCTTATTTCGTTTCGAATTTTGCGGAGCGGAACTTGAATAAAAATTAATTTTGTTCTATTTCTATAATTTCGCTTCATGGTTTTATCAAATTTCACTAAATATTCCCTCTAATAATAAGAACCGGATTATTCTGATTAAAAAAAAATTGTTAACTTATCATGTTACTTTAGTAGTTCATTGCTGAGTGATAAGAATAATATTAAAATAACGTTACACAATGTAAATAGTCGAACTAATTGAAACTTTCAGTATATTTTGTAACATTACATTTAAAATTAAATAATGATTACCAGATATAATGCAGCAATATTCAAAATTATTTCGATGATCATTAAGCGTCCAGTAGCCATTGTAACGATATCATTGGTTGTTGCATATCTCAGATCAACATCACTATAGATATTCCCTGTAGTAACAAATTGTGTTTTAAAATTATAATTTTATAATTTTTCTTTTTTTAGAAATAGAAAAGAAGATCATTTAACGACATTTTTCACTTTTATTCAACAAAATGATTTTATTGATGTCGTAGAAGTTAGCAAAGTTCAAAGTTTTGAGACAAAGTTTCTGCACACAATACGCTCCTACATCTCCCTCTAAATTCTTCCGGTTTCAACTTCAACGCTACAGTCAGAAAGCTGAAAACTGAATTACTTCAGCAAAGGACAGTTCTTTTCCTCATAACTTCTAAAGCTAAAATCAACGTCTCATTATCCCATTTCATGGTTTTATAGCACAAAAAATCAAGAAGATCAATAAAATTTTCAATTTGCTAATTTTTCATAAATTCAATAAATTGTGAATGTTATATGGCTAATTTATTTGATTAAAGATGTAATTAAAGATTTCAAAAGAAACTAAATGAAACAGAAAGAATCTAACAATTTCTTATGAAAAATCTATCGATCAATAATCTATTTCATAGAAAAATGCATTTTCCAAAAAGATTTCAATCAACAATTCAATCGATATTCAAATAATATTATATCATGTATACATATAAAGAGTTATTTTGCATTTTGATTATTTTATGAAATCTTTTTCTCACTCTTCAAATTCTTTTTAAAAGATAGTCGGTTCATCATTAATTAAATGCATATATATATATATATATATATAGATAGATAGATATATGTATAGTTGAAACGAACATAATTCATAGAAGATCCCCAGTGTATTACCCCGAAGGGTATATGGACGAAGCATGGTATAAGCAACATCCAGGCTACAGATCACTGTCGAAATCTTAAGCCAGATTTGGATCCATCGTGGCATTGATAAATTACGCCGATTGCAGTAATCGCTTTGCATATTGATTATCTTCAAGTCTTTTCAGAAAAATTAAATATATGTAAACTTTGCCCAAATTTTAAGAATGTGATCAGAGCAGATAAAAGTATAATTATGTTGTTCGCCTGGAAAACTTACTGTTTTTATTAAGTGAATTATGACATCCAATAATTCAACAAACACTTACAAATGATGCTGAAAATTTCAAACACTGATGGAATTTATTGGGCAAATGATTAGAGAAAAACGATTTATGAATGACAAAGGACAGAGCATCAATTTCGACTTCAAATTTAGTTCAATCAGAAAAAATTAAAAAGAGAAGGAAAAATGAAATCAATGAAGAAAGATCAAGCAATCAAATTGGTTTTTTCCGTCTGGAGAACTTCCTCAGGGAAAGATTATTTTTTCATAGCAGAGATATAAACAAAGTATAATTGAAAAAATACGAATAAGTAGAAGGGAAAAAAAAAGCAATGATCTGAACCTTTTAAGTTCTTGTTTAATTTACAACTTACTAAGGAGTTACCTGGCTAAAAAAAAAATTAACATGGAAGTATTAGTATCATTCGAATTTTTTATACGCTTTTAAAGCCAAATGTAACTGCATCTTTTTGCTTTTAATAATTTCCGGAATTGATCTGAGATAAAGACTGGTCTAAATGATTTGACATTGCATTTTTGTTGTGACCAGTCCAGTTATGATACATAAGCACAACAGAGCTGTAAAAATTAGTACAGTCATTCTTCTCAGAAGGACAGCTTTCAGAAAGATGATCATTTATGAGAATTCAGTTGATTTAAAAAAAATATGAAACTAGTGGGATATGATTATATTTATTATGGGAACAGCATCAGTTTGATGGATAGTAGAGGTGATAAAAGAGGTCAAGTGATAGTTTCCGCAACGGCGACAATTTGTCGAATTTTAACACAATGATTGGTAGAAAAAATTCCTCGTATTCTATGATTTTACATATGTAAACAATAAAGATCTGAGAGAGGGGGAGGAAAGAAATAGTGCAACAATTTCGACTGAGAAATCACGAAACAAGATTTTCTTACTGAGACGAATGATAATTTGAATCGTAGCAAGCACCATATGTGCAATTGGAAAGTATAGTCAGGGCATATCACCAAATTTTTTCTCAAAAGTCTTTTTCATTATCACTTCGGTGATTCTTAATTGTGAATAAAGATGAGGCCATTTCAGTTTATCAATGAATGAAATGCTCAGGAAAAAGTGTTTTATGAGGATAAAAAAATAATTTTAGCATATTTTCTCTTTAATTCTTTTTTGTTGCAGCTATTTTTTTAACTGGAACGAAAAGCAATAGAATGATTTATTTAGCTTAGTTAGAATTTCAGTTTCAATAATAATAACAAATGGAATATCTACTGAAACAAAACAAAGAATTCCTAAATAAATTAAAATAGGAACAATGTTTTTCACAAGCAAATATACTGTGAATACAAAATTATTGCGGAACCGATGATATTACTTATGCAAACATAAAAAAAACTTGCTGTTACGAAAAACCGACAGTCAAATTGTTATCTTATTTTATAATTTCTATTTTTGTAATTGAAGATGCGAAAGCTGAAAATCAGACAATTCGTGCGAATTTTGGCTTGCATTATCAACGTTCAAATTTATTATGATCGTCTCAACGTTAAAGTCATCATTTTAAACTTATTATATTATACTGTAAATACAAAATTATTGCAGAAGTGATGATTTTTTATAAGGACTAAAAGTTTTTAAATTTTGCATTTTGTAGCTTTTCCTAAGGAACATTAACTTAGTAATTCTTGCTAATTTTCAAATTGCATCACAATGCCTAAGTTCAGTAAATAGAAATAAGCAACACAAAAAATCTCGCTATCATACAAACAAAAGCACTTTGTAATTTCCTTCATTTAATCGTATTCTAATTCTACCAAGTTTCGTCGTAGTTCATCGATCATTTGCTCTCCGTAATTACTTGTGCACCTATTCCGGATCCAATGATCTTTGCAAAATGCTTTCTTACAGCCTGCAAAAAAATTTATAATTTTTCTTTAAATTCCGTAAAATCTTGCATTTTAATTTATTATTGTTTTGCAATATAAATATAGTTCGAGAGAATCAAAAAAAAAAAAAAAAAAGATTCAGATTTGAAAAACTTGCAGTGAATGCAACAGAATTACGCATATCACAACTGAATGTTCTATTTTGATTATTTGAGGAATTTCATTTGACATTTGATAGAAAAACAAATAATTTTTTTGAGGAAATTAATAAGAATCATTAAATGTTTGCCAAAACTAATATTGACTAGGAACATACTAAATAGCAAAGTTATAAAACAAAAAAAAGTTTGCTATAAATGAAATGAATGATTGAATTCTTTGTTAAGCGAGGAATTAATTAATTACAGTGAGTTTTATTAAAAACAATTAGAAGCATTCAATATCATTTAACCTTCACAAAAGGCGGAATCTGTGATTCTTTTACACATTTCACAAACCATTCGTCTATACATTGTTACAAATCGATTCATCTTGAATAGATGACCGTTCATCGACTCAGTTTCTCTGAGCTGAGTTTTATTTATATTTGCTGTTATTATTGCGCCATGTAACTGTAAATACAAGGAAAAGAGAATTTTTGTGTCATCAAATATTTCTGAATACATTTTCTTGATTTTCAAACTGAAGATTTTCATAGTTGAAGATGTTACATAACATCACTTAATGAAAGAAATGAAAAACATGTAGAAAAACAATCGTTGATGATGTGGAATTATCAAGAACATTAAATCCATTCAAAAATACTAAAATTTTTTATTTCATTTATTTTATAATTTGGAATGATTTAAAAGATAGTTGATGTGTAAGTGGAACAATTAATCATTTAATGATTAAAGATAGTTGATATGTGAGTGGAACAATTAATCATTTAATGATTAAAGATAGTTGATGTGTGAGTGGAACAATTAATCATTTAATGATTTTTATTAACTGTAGCCAAATCATTAAGAAGAAAAGAATAATCAACCTGAGGCGATAGCAATCTGCTTAATTTCAAACGTGCCAGATCATTTTTGGCTTCAGAAGCGATCCGATTGATCAGTTTGATTATTACTTCTTTACGCAGGTGATATTCATGACTTACAACCAATAATGTTACTACTTGATCCGTTTTCATTGAGCTAAAAGTATTTTTCAATTCTCAATGCTTTCATAAAATTACTAACAAAATAGGGTGTTTTCATTTTGATTAATTAATTTTTTGTCACAATTCTTGTTTCTGATATCGCTTCTCTTAACCGTTCTACGTTGCTATCAATAAGTCTAAATAATACTAAATAGAATGAAATTTCAAAAATGATAATAGAGCTTTAGAAATGAAAACCTTTGAATGATATGTCACTTTTCATCGAATAGAGCGGGAAAAGTGTTGCTCTGTTGACAATAAGTAATTAAATTTAAATTTTAATTCCTTTGATCTTTTTGCTATATAACTTAAATAAATAGTAATAATAACTTTAATAATATGAAAAGGTTGCTGGACGAAGCAAAAATGTTAGTTATCTAAATACCATTCTTAATCATATTTTTTCTTCATCAATCTTTGAATTTAACAAATGCCGGCAGAGCAGAATTTCTACTTACCATTAACACAAATAACATTCTGCCTCAGTAAATTCCATTAACACAAGCAACATATGCTTAGTAAGCTCGATGAGTCAAATTTCAACTTTCATTTTCGTTTTCAAAGATTTCCGACAATTATTTATTAGCCTTTTTTATGGAGTATTATTTCTAGCTATTTAGTATAGAAATTTTGTTGCTAGAAATACATCGTGTGCATTAAATAATTACTTCTCTAGGAGAAATGAAATGCAGAAATTGAAATTAATCATTGAAACCTACTCCAAATTGCATTTGTTGCAAATGAATTCTTCACAAGCTTCGGTTAACGAGCTTACTTGATACTTCTTCGATAAGCGAAGAACTGTTGCAAAATTGCTCTCTAAATATCATATGGATCAAAATTGCTTTAGATGAACACTTTATTATTGCCTTGCCAACTTCTATTTGGCAATGAATGTTTAAATTCATTAACTATTTTTTGTTCTTCTTGTGAAAAGACTAAGTACTTCGGAGAAAGATCCGTTTGTTAGAGTTAATGGCAAATTGCAAAACTTAATATCAAATTGTTAAAATCAATAATGTAACTGATTGCAGAAAACAAAGGTTGATATTGTCGTTCACTGTAAACATTGTTCAACGTTTTGAAGAGAGAAGAAGAATCTTAAAGTGTGAGGAAATAGTAAGGATAGATGGAAATTGAAATTTATGCATTTTGACTTTGTTAAGAAAACAATATCATAGCAAGTCTTGGCTTAGAAAGATGAAAATTGTTTGTTAAAGGCTAAGTGTAATTGAATGAAAAGGTTTTTGAAATATCCAATTTAATCTTGGAAAGATGTCATTGCAAAATTGAACTAATGGAAGAATAAAATCAAAAGGAGCTTCGATACTTATGGTATACTTCGCACAAAAGATTGGAAATTCTTTTTCAAGACAAAAAGCTTGGAAAATTTATCTTAAACTTTATTCTACCGAAGCAAATCTTTTTTTTTTTTTTTGAGATATTTATAAACGACTAGCGATAGTTTTGTAAAATAAGTTATATCTCTCAGAATAAAATTGCATTTCGCCATTTTCTATTTCTGATTTTTTTTAACGAAAAACTTTGAGAATTTAAAAAAGCTTACCATCTATAAGATTGGCATCACTGCAACAATTTAAAAATATAGCAATATCTTTGCTATTTTCATCTACAATTTCCCGTAAAAGTTGATGATCGTTATCGATTGTACCAGATGAATTATTGTCCGGACATAATATAATTCCAGCAAATATAGGCGAAAGTTTGGCAATAATTGTCGATTCGATAACAAACAGGCGATCTTTAACAAGTAACCGAAAAGGTCTTTCGATAGTAGAAGTGGATGTTTCTACCTGCTGTGGAGCAGAATCCTTTGTCATTTCTACTACTGAGATCATTACTGAAAGAACAATTATATAGCTTATAAGCTTATACAAAACAGTGATATTCGCAAGAAAATCAAAAGATTTCTCGTTTACAAAAAAAAAAAAAAAAAAAAAAAAAAAAAAAAAAAAAATATTTTATTAAAAAAAAAAAAAAAAAAAAAATAAAAAAAAAAAAAAAAAAAAAAAAAAAAA
>JARVGP010001239.1:0-18844 GCA_029876185.1 Mansonella ozzardi
GTGCAGCTATTGGAACAAAAATGACATCTGATGCTGCAAAAATGACATTAGACGCTGCAGTCCGTGGTAAAGAACTTGCAGAACGAAGTGCAGCTATTGGGACAAAAATGGCGTCTGATGCTGCAAAAATGACATTAGATGTCACCAGCCGTGGTAAGGAACTTGCGGGAGTTGGAATAACGATCGGTGCAATGATGACGCAGGATGCTGCTACCAAAGGATTACAAATTGCGGGAGGAACTATTGAAGCTGCTTCTAAAGGTATCATACTTGATTTTTTGTATGCAAAATGCAAACTTCAATTAATGCTTCCTTCAAAAACTTCCGAAAATATAAATATCTTGATAAAGCCTATATAAATACGGTAAATAAATACGTAAATTAAGGAACGGAAATGGTGAGAGACAGTTTGACAGCAGCGAGCAATACCACTCGCGAACTCTCGGAGACTGTTCTTCAAAGTGCTGCTCAAGCAACTAAACTGGTATAAAATATATGTCCACATGGTTTTATGTAGGAAATGCTTATTTCTTATAAACTCCTTCATCCTTCTTCAATTTTCAAGTATTCATATAAAACATTTTTTAGTGCATCGCACATATCACTTCATCATCTCTAGGAGGAACTAATGTAAGATAAATTGAAGAGCATAGCTCCGAGCCTATTATAGTTTTGATTTCCATGACATTTGAACTTTCTATTCAAGAGAAATCAAAAATTTCTTGAAGCAGATTTTGGATTTAGAATATTTAAAACTTCTCGGTAGTCAGTTTTTGCAAGCAGTGCAATGCATTTTTTTATTTGTTGATTAGATGAATGCATCAAGAAATATCTTCTATGCTTATATTTTATACTGAAGTTATACATGTTATATAATTATAAGCCTTTGATAAGACTTTCTTATAAGTCTATAAAAGACGCTTATAATTGCATATGCCAAGTATTGAAGTGCGAAAATCTGCATCACCAAAGTTTTTTTAATCTACTGTATCATAACAATTTAGTTTGATTGTAATTGACGAAAGCACAATTAAGCTCGATTCGTTCTATTATTTTCACTTTCTCATTGAAGGATATCTTTTTAAGTTTTGTCTGTAAACTCCTTCTTCTTTTTCTATCAGTGAATAATTAGTAATTTCACAAATATAATCGACGAAACAAGTAGTAAGAAAATTATTGATTAATTTAATCTGAATGTAGCTAAAGTGTTCCTTGCATTACATAAAAGTAATGAATAATATTATGGAATTTCTTATATTCTTCCAATTTACTTGAAAAGATGAGAAAATTTTTAGGTCGGTGAAAAAGTAAAAAGTCTTACTGATGTAACGAATCAAGCTAGATCGGGTATATTTCTACAGTTTCTAATTTCTAATCATCAAGAACAGAATCAAACGTGGTCAAAAATTTTTAATATAAATTAGTGCATTTCTTTCAAACTTTTTCCGCAGTAAATTTAAATTTAGTATAAAATTAACTTGTACTTAATGAATATAAAACAATTGCAAGGAATTTAATATTTCAGAAATTCAAAAATCTAGTGAATGGCTTCTGTCATTTTTTCAACCATCTACGACGCCTGAAACATCAGGTGAGTTTCAGCCTACAAGTTAGGTCCTTTATTTCATTTTCGGGTTACTGCTCAAAAAAATTATCCCTGCTATCAAAACTACGTGGCATCGGTCTCTTCTATCTAATCTTCCTTTTTATCTTTTATCTAATCTGCCTATACTATCCATTAAAGTTGAAAAAATGAAGAAATAGAAGAGCGTAGGCTGTTGGTAGAAAAAGAAGAAGGAAACAAAATGAAAAGTCAAGAGAAGTTTGTTGGAGAAAACAAATTTTATAATTTTTGTATTACTCTTGAAGAAATCTATGGAACAACACATTATCTAATTTTCTTCTATAATGTTGCAGTTGAAATCTCGCTTGTTGATAGCTCTTTGAGATGAATTATAGGCACTTCAGAAGAAGAAGAAGAAGGCGACGACGATGAGAATGATTCCAATGACGATTACAATGATAAAAACAGAATCTCTAAATAAGGAAAGTGGGATGATGAATCATAATAGTAAAAATAATAATAAAAAATAATCATAAAATGTTTGATTGTTTGCATATTAAATAGTTTGATTCTTATCACTTTTTAACTTTATAAGTGCTATGGTAATGTGTAATCAGATTCAAAATTAGATTACTGATCATGAATATCACTGATTATTTAATACTTTGTGATAGCTATTTAATATTTCGCAATTCTTTTTGATAATTTTATTCGCATAGTTTCTTTACTGATTTCAAATATTTAAATTTTATGGGAAAAAAATTAGACAAATTGATGAATTTTTTCGAAAATAGAAAGGAATATACAGATGATACCTATATTCATCGTGCACTAAAGAACAGAGAATTTCTTTGGTACAAAGTTGTTGCATTTTGTTCGCATCACTCACAAACTATACCGTATTATATCTAAACGTAAAATGGCACTACTCAACTTACCGAGATTTGAGTGTCAGATACAGGGGATCAGGTATTCTGTGGTTTGTAGTAAGAATGCTATGGAGGGGATTCATACAGAAATAGATACAGATGGGCTTATTTTGATGTACACATATAAAATTCTACCAAAACTGATGAGTTAAAATCGAGTTTTTATGTTTATTTTCTCGTAGCAAATATTTAATTCCTATTTAAATCATTTTATTCAAACCATATTTTTTTAAAGATTTGCGTCAATTTTTGAAATTAAGCACATTTCTACTTAATTCTTTTGTCATTTATATTTTAATTCCAGTTTGGTATTTTAAAGATTATAATCAAGAAGAGTGATGGCTGTGCGGATATTTGGTCGTGCTCGTTTCGTAGACCTGGAAGAAGATGGTACCGCTGTAACAAGCCGTCAAAATACATCTTCTGTTGCGGTTGGCATCACAGCTGACAATTATTCTGTTTTTATTATTGGTAAAGTTTTCTTACTGATGAATTCTTTGGTTTAAAAAACATTTATAGAAAGTTGCAAATAGTTGGTAACATTCAAAAATTTGGGATTTATCTCAATTGAATTTCAGATGAGGAAGAGATTGAGTTATGGAGGTGGCCTATTTCGATGCTAAATGTATTCCGGTTAGGCAACATGATGTTAGGTTTCCTGGATCGAGAAAATGATATGAAAATTGGAAGTACAAAAATTTTGTATTTTAGAAATACGAAAGGTATGTTTATATCCACTACAGCTAAGTCATTTGTTATGAAAAACTGTTTATTTCACTGTTTCCAGATAAGCTCATTGCTCACCATATATTGATTCTCTTTGAATTATTTGCAGTTGTAGTTATATTGTCACGTTTTTGTTTTTTTTATTTCTCCTTTTTTTTTTTCAGTTATAATAGTAATAATCTTGAAATTTTTACAGTATCAAAAAGTTTTAGAAGCATCTGAATTTTTGACGGCTTTTAAAATGTGTCAATCGCTGAAATCTTCACGACCATCGTCACCGACAAGCGATGCAGAAAAGATATCAGTATTTGATGCTCGAACTGAACATGCATCAGCTACGCAATATTTCCAGTTCTACGGGTATTTTTTTTTAGAGTGCAAATCGATATATTTTATTTTTGATTACAAAAAGTTGAAATTACTTTTTTTTGTGAAAGCGTTTTGAGACTTGAAATTTCGTCGTAATTGTAAGACTGCAGCATTCATGTTCTGCTAAGACACTGCAAATGTTTTGGTTCAGGAACTAAGAAAGCACACTTTGCAGATATTTGTCGCAACAACAAAACATGATGCAAGATTATGTACGGACGTCAACGTATCAACGAGCCATACACATAAATGCAAAAGATTTTCTCGACAAAGTAAGTTAAGATTTGTTTTTTTGATTGCATGTAACTAGGTAATATTTTTCTTACACTTTTTGTGTGATAAACCCTTTGAAGGTAGTGTTAGATGTTGGAGCAGGAAGTGGCATTCTCTCATTTTTTGCAATACAGTCTGGAGCTCGTCATGTCTATGCTGTAGAAGCAAGTTCGATGGCAATACATTGTGAAGTTAGTTCTCTAAAATTTTTGTGTGCATATATAATTAGCAGTAAGTAAATAAAAACATTGGCAAATAACAAAAACATCGGATAGTTTGACATAAAAAATTGTGAATTTCCAGGAACTTGTTCGAAATAATAATCTACTTGATAAGATAACAATTATTGCTGGACGGGTAGAAGACATCATATTACCGGAACCTGTAGATATCATTATATCAGAACCAATGGGATATATGCTTGTAAACGAACGAATGCTTGAAAGTTATATACATGCAAGAAAATTCCTTAAGCCAGAAGGTACATTTCAAATATTTCAGTTCCTTATATTATTTTTTTATATGTTAGACAGAAATATAATTACTCAGAAAATATTTAAATAATTTGATGCAGTACATCCTTGCAAGTATTAGTCACCTGCAGTTAAGCAGATGATTATTTCATCTCATAATGAAAAATTTATGGAAACAGTTACCAAGTTACAATCTTTTATCATTCTTTTTTCTCATAAGAATCAAATTTTCTGTTATCATGGAAATGAACTTGGAGGAGAACTGTTTCCTAGTGTTAACTTTTCTTTCTGTGGCAAGATTTTGTACTTAACTGCTCTCCTTTTTGCCAGAGGCATTGAGGTCACCGTTCAAGAACGATTTTTTTTTCACTAATTTCAATGTTTAGCTTTTTTTTCTCCCAGTTGTTTCTACTATACTTCATTTTCTAGGTAGAATGTTTCCTTCTCGAGGAGAATTACATATTGCTTTATTCAATGATGAAGCACTTTACATCGAACAAACTTCAAAAGCAAATTTTTGGTGTCAGGAAAGTTTTCATGGCGTTAATTTGTCCAGTTTGCGACCTCAGGCGCTTGCTGAAATATTTAGGCAACCAGTTGTGGTAAGTAATCAAAAATCTTGTCTGATTTGTCCTGAAATCGTTCTACTATATTTCTTTTTTAGAAAATGTATATTTTATTAAAAAGTTTCTCCTTCCGAGAAGGATATCAACGTTGTGATTGGTTGCTATTTTTTAGTTTCTTCTTACCTGTATTTTGTTGAATTTGATTCTTTCAGGATACATGGCACGTGAACTGTCTGATGTCGGGAAGTGTTAAATGGACCATAGATTTCGAAAAGGATCCTGAGTCACTGCTGCATAAAATTCTTGTGCCGTTTGAATTGCAAGTTACAAAAGCTGGGCATGTTCATGGGATCGCATCTTGGTTCGATGTCGCTTTTATTGGCTCAACGTGAGTTTCATTTTACCATGGCACTGATTAAATCGGCAGCTGAAACCTAATATAATTCGGAACCTCACTGTATTTTCTTACTTTGTCATTTTTAATTTCTTATAATAATTTGCATCTAGTAAATTAGTGGGTTTTATTTTATTTTATTTTTTTTTTCATTGTTTTATTTTTTTAGAACTTTAGTATTTGCAGGCGTTGATTTAAAATGGAGTCTGAAAAGAAATAATTGTCTTTCGCTATATTTCCAGTAATATTTTTAGAGAAACGGTTTGGTTATCTACTGCACCCACAGAACCTTTAACGCACTGGTATCAGGTTCGATGTCTTTTTGACAGACCTTTAATGGTTTATGCTGGCCAGATTGTCCGAGGTGCCATCAAAATGCTTGCTAATGAGAGGTAATCATGCTGTGAAAATTTGTGATAATTTGAAGCATTTAATCAAAGTATTATTTTATTCTCCTTGATACCAACAGGAAAATATTTCATGCAAGGTGAAGTCGAATGGATTATGAAATAAAATACGATTAGAAAGAAATTGGGTTAGGGGCTTCATTTTATGGAAATTCTACGACTGTATGTTTCTGATGTTTTGATTAACTGATGTTATGTTCCAGGCAGAGCTATGATGTTGAAATATGGGCAGAATTGGGACAAATTCGAGTTAGTAATACGTTAGATTTGAAAAATCCTTTGTTTCGATATACAGGCACAGCAGTGCTTCCCCCTGCTGGTTGCGCTAATGAATCTCCATCTGACGCTTTATTACAGAATGCCGGTGAGTTCTAAACTGCTAAGCATATTGACTTTTCATTTATTTCTTGGAACCTGTTTCTGTAAAAAATGCAAGTTTTTTATTTGCATGGAAGATACCTCCAAATGTTCAAACAAAATTTGCAGTAAGTAACAAATGTGGTAAATAGCTTTAATAGTACTTTTCCTTCATAAATATATTACCTTAATTTTCATTAATTTTTGAAAAAATTCGTGCTTGACATTTGTCATTTTTTCGAAGCAGTACTTTGGTTAAGAGTTTTTGAGCTGCCTTTTTATTCATTGTCGGACATTAGTTCAGCCAAATTTTTGGATTTGAGCACAGTATTATATCTCGAAAATTTGTTATAACGAAATTAAAAGTATGTTCAATTTAGGATTGCTGTCGAATTTAACGGCAGGTCAGATGGATTATACGGTACACAACATGATCAATGGTTTTGCTGGTAGTTATTGTGGCACTCATGCAAATACAGCCAGTCCTGGAGCATCAACTGCTGAATCACCCATGTCTATCGCTGCGCAAATGGTTCATACGCAAGATGTCAATCGCGATATTTTTCGAATACGTAAGTTTAAATATCATGAATCAACTGACGGCTCATTAGAAGTACGATGAATCACTGATCACTCCCATTGGATTAGTTATTTCTGTTCAACCACTTTTTGTTATCAATGTGCTTACCAATTCATGATCTGTATCTTGCTACATTCTTGGGACTGATCATGTAACGATTTGCGAATGCGAAACTGTTTTTGGCCCTTTGATTTTCCAAATATGTTCTGATATTGCATGTTTCCATTCTAAGGGGTAGAACATTCAATAATAGCTGAAGATGTTAAACTGAGTTTAACAGTATGCTAAAAGCATAATTATATAAGCACATAAATATGTGAAATTTTTTTTCACTAAGCACATCGGCAGTGTTTCTGAAAGTTTTGATCGAGTAGTTTGCATATGCAAGAAATAATGTGCGAGAATTGATTTATAATTTTTTTCAGTTACCCAATCTCAAATAATGCAAGGTCAAAGTGTCATACAAGCAGGGCAGTGATTTATCAACAACTTTTGGTGCATTTCTTTCTTCCAGTCGATACCTTTAATGTTTACGCTAATTACTTTGATTGTTGGCATTTATTTTATTACATTGATAGCAGGTTATTAAGTTAGGATAGTCTTGCAATGTTCAGAAATGGTTTCAAAAGGTTTAAAATGTTACTGATCTCATGGATTTCTCCTTAAATGTGTTTGAAATTGAAGAACGGTAATGTTTGAGGGAGGTTTTTTTTTTTTTTTTTAACTTTTAAAGTAGGAATTGATTGCATTGGATATTTTAAAAAGGAGAAATATGTGTTGAATAGTCATCGTACAGTATATTGATGTAAGACTTTTATAAGCCTTTTGCTAGTTTAGAATTTAGTTTTCATAGTTTCTGCAGGTTTAAATATTTTTAGAAAGCCTGCAAAAAATTAGTATATGAAACGAATAAACAGCAAAAATATTGTTGGAACTGACTTCAATATCGAAGTCTTACTTGTTGAATTCGTGTTTTTGTCGTATTTTTATACATTCATAACTTACTTTATGGCCAGTTCCGGAACTCTAACTATCTAAAAGTTTTATTTGCGGCATTTATAATTCTCTTTTCTCCTATGCATTTTTCATGATGCAATAGTTGAATTAATTTTACATACAAAGCCATCGGAGGATCAGCAATTTATTGTTTTCCGATAAATTTTACATTCAACGCTTTATTATCACTATAATTTCTGGTTAATTTTCGTATAATGTGTATTGTAATTGAAATAAAAGAAAGGAATGTCATTCTTTTGTTACAGGTTATTGCAGCGGCAGTTGAAATTTTCTTTTGCTTTACACTTGTCATACCTTTTTCAGTAAAATGAACCTTCAGTATTCCTTTGAAGTCATTATCCTTGTTGCATGCAGTATTTTCAAAACCAAATACTATGTGGACTTATATAACGAAATCCAGAAAAGTTTTAAGGGACATCAGCTTAATTTGAATAATGGTTACTTTTCGAAATTCTTATTTGTCCTTTTTCCGAGTAAAGGATTCGCACTATGTAGTGGTATCCTGGAATTGGTCATTTTTTTGTTTTTAGTAGATGGCATCACAGAAAGCCAATGATGTCGACAATTTCTTTTATTATTTCGCTTATGGTAGCAATTTATTAGACGAACGGATGCGTTTACAGGTAGGAGATAATTTCTCGATCGCTCTTTCTACATACTTCTAATTAACTACAGATTTTTGCAATATTTTTTGAAATCATTGTTGTAACGATTTTATTATACAGATCAAAGCTGCCGAATACGTCAGCACTGGTTTACTGTGTAATTATCGGTTGGAATTTTATGATCATGGACTGAGATGGATGGGAGCCGTAGCATCAGTGGAGCAATCAAAAGGTGATGAAGTTTGGGGATGCGTGTGGCATGTGCCTTGGTCGTTTTCTGATGAATTGGACATACAAGAGAGCGGCTATCATCGACTTGATGGTATTTGTACAGTGATATAATTAAGATATTTTCCAATTTTAAAGCAGAATTGTGTATTATGAGCTAAAGATGACTGAATTCAAATTATGCAAACCACATTTTGGATTATTTTTATAAGTTTGTCTCATTATGTTGGCAGATGAACCGATTAGAATAGTATTCATGCGATTGCAACTGCATTTCTAAACCATACTGCAATTTCGCTTTGAAATACAGCAGTATTCTTACATTAATTGTGCAGTAATATTTTGGCGAAGATTCAAGAAATACGTCTTCGATTTTGCATTTTTTGGGACGAAAATTGCAGTGATTAATGAATTGGTTTTTTTAGTGAACATTAAAGTCGAAAATTCGATGATAATCTGCCGCACTTATCAGTATTCAAATCCCAATCGTCAGCGAAAACTTCCATCGCCGCATTATAAACTGGTTATCATTTCCGGTGCCATTGAACATTCCTTGCCATCAGACTACATCGAAATGTTGAAAGCAATTGAAGATAATAATTACAAAGGTCCAGTAGCAATTGAATTAATTGCTTTGGAACATCTCAATTCAAAAATTTATGATTAAAAATTAAATTTTTTGCTTAAATGTTCAATGTTTCGAGATTTTGACAAAGTAAATAGAAATGAAATTATGTATTATATGTTGTTAAATTCAAAAAATTCTGTACTGAAGCGCTTGTTCTTTCGGACATATATAAAAGAAACCGCAATATAAATTGTCAAGAGACTGACTGCACTTAATTCAACCGCTTAATTTTATTTGATTCATTTATTTGCCATTAATTAGCGAATTCGCAGATTTATTTGTTGAAATTCATGGGGAAATCCCTTTCTGCTCTCAATGATCTCTATGAATTATTTATTCCATTTTCATGGTTTCTTCTGTCTGTTTTCCTTGCTGAACTTTTCAGTGTTGGATAGGTGCTTTTATTAAGTTCAACAAATGTTTGAAACTTATGCTAAAGCCATCAGAAAATAAATGTCTAAGAAAATAATTAAGAATGGAAAAATACAGAAGTCAAGAGAGCTTAAAATTTAAGATCATGAGTTTCAATGCACCTTAAGACTCAACAGATTAATTGTCAAAGTTTGCCGATTGTCTACATTTCTTTTCCTTAGTCATCATATTTCAAACTAACAATGTTGTATCGATCACGAAATTCCATATTTTAACGATTTATCCAATTGATTGGTATCACTTTTCTCTCTAAGTTAATAATTTAAGTTAGTAATCAAGATGTCATCGCACAAAAATAAAGCATAAGTTCCACTAAAGTATGTGAAATTCATTCTGAAGCAGCTCCACAACTGAATACAAGGAAATGACAGAAATTTTCACGAGATCTAAAAGAATATCTCCAGACAACTGAAGGTAGACCTTTACATAGTTATTGTGCATGTAATTTTGCACTTGATAGTTTCATGATTCCCAAACAAGTCTACAGATTCCATCGTTGCAAATGGCGCATTTCGCTGTCATAATATTTTCAATTTTATACACTGTGCGAGAATCAGTTTATAAAATTGAGAATCACTGTTCTGAGAATCAGTTTGAGAATTTTGAGAATCACTGTTCCAATGATGGACATTTTTTACCTGATGTAAGCATGGAATATTGCAATGATTGAATAGCTGCTTCATTCTTGGACTACCATCGTTTAAAAGAGTTCCACCATTCTAACAGTAATTTGGATGCGAGATTTTATAGGAAAATATTGACAGGAGTTTCTTTGTAAATTAATTTGGCATATGGATAAAATCATGAAATTTAATGCTCCGAACTAGTAACTGTGTTCCTGTAAGTTGAGATTCATGAAAATATCCTGGTTAAATCACCATTACAATGACCATCATGATATAAATTGGGGAAATTTTATTAAATAACATAAAAAAACTAAAAAGAAAATAAAAAGTGTTGAAGCGGTATACGAAAAGAAATAGAGGGAAAAGTACAGATTACAGAATTAAGATACTTGGACGATAGAAAATGATAAGTGCAGAAAAAAAAATTCAGGAATCCGATTTTTAAGGGGTTTTGATTGATTTGGATTACTGTTTATTGCCAAAAACGCCTGCTAGATATATAGGTGAGGTCAATGAATAAAATATAAATTGCAATATTAATAGATTCGAGTAATATCAGGCTGATATGACCTGTCTTGATCAACAAAAATGAGAGTAGCAAAAGCCGAAATGGTAAAAATCTGCCATAATCCAATCTGTTTTCGCTCTATGCTTTAAATTTCATCCAACTTTTATGTACTGATAAGGAGAAGTTTTTGTAATTGTTTATCGTTAACCTCATGTTGAAATTTACTTTTTTAAACAAGATATGTTTTTTTTTTCTAATTTCAAATAAGATATGTTTTTTTTTTTTCAAATAAGATATAAATAAAGGAAGAATGGAAAGCTAAAATTAGCAGTTAGAAAAGCTGTAGCCTACATTCAGCTTATAACTTCACATTTGGCTGGATAAAATGTTCAGCCCAAAAGTTAGTGATATATAAAACTTCAAACTTATTCTAGGAATTGGCTTTCTACTCCAAATGAAGTGAAGTTATGAGCTTAGATTCAAGTATGCACACAGCCACAGTATGTGTCTTTATTGCGCAATCAAAATAATTTATTCGATAAAAATTGAAAAAATATCTGAACAGTATGTTTCTAAGCAAAACTAAAATTAGCCGTCACAGATACTTTTTTATTATAGTTGAACAATGTATTTATGTCGAAGTTTTCCATTGTTTGCATAACTATTATAATCCAAAAAGATTGTTGTCAAGAATGAGTAAAAAAATTTCAAGTTGCGAATTCAGATTTCATTTACAATTATAGGTACAAAAGTATAAGATAGTACTTTGCCTTTGAAGGGAACTTCCTGACAATATGATTCTCGTAAAAAGTACAGAAACAAAAACTGAATTCGTAAAATGCTACAGTTTTCTCTTTTTCCACTAATGTTTAATCTCTAGTTGTATTCGAAAAACGGTAAGTTTTTTTTTCATCCACTGATTATCCGGATGATGGCTTCGCTGTATCGGCATTTTCTTAAAAATTACAAGAGCTTTAGTGTTCTTGTCTCTTTATCAGATTGAAACTTCATTCAGAAAATTCTCTAGTTATTTTTTCAAAATATCGGTACCTTACTGCTAAAAAATAAAACATATAAAAAGCTTACTAATTTTTTTGAAACAATTCGTACAAAGTATTTATGAAATTTAAAAATGTACTCATCACCTTTGAAATATTTGAAACCAGCCCCACTTATTTTTGATCTGCCAATCGTTTCTCTGTAAACAGTACTGTAAAACTGGTTTAATTTTGCTATGCATTAGTATATATAAAATCAGAAATAATAATTTAATTTCTTTTTATCCATTTACTAAAATGATTTGTGCAGTGGAAATGATTAACCGTAATGATAAATCTCGAACAACATCTTCGCTTATTTTCCGGAAACCACTCGCAGTTAAGTTACGCACAATTTTAGGATTATAACACTTTGGATCGGAAACCATTCGGACAAAAAAGGAGCGTTTCTGCGATAGTGTTGCCTGCTGTTTTTGTTTCAAGATATCGTCTTTATTTGATTTCTAAATACATTTCATGATAATGAGGCAATGATAATTTAAAATAAAAACAATAAGGGAACTTTTTCTCTTTTCTTTTTTTATTTCTGAAAAAAGCCAAAGCAAAGCTTATCTGTCTGATGCATTCTTTTTCTTCTTCCACCACTTCGTCAATTTCAGTAAGTGGACATGAATTTGCATCTTCTGCAAACTTTAAAATATCTGAACGATATTTTTTTAAGCTAGAGAAACTTTTGAAATGTTGTCCTTTTTTTGTGTAGCCTACTTCCAGAATTTTAGGTTTACGTAAGTTTATAAGATCAAACGCATGAATGCAGTTCATAGATAATGCATTTGTTGTTGCAAATCATTCATAAATGTAAACAATAATTTTGTGGCTTGTAATAAATCTAATATATCTAATTATCACTAATAAGAATGTGAACCAACTAAGGTTTTTATCATTTATGCGCATATAATTGGTTGATTTTTGAGTTTCTGAAAATTTTTTCCACAAGTAAATCTGCTCCCGAAATCTATCTCGGTTAAAACTTTTGATACATCAGGATAAAATAGAAGAATGAAAGAAGTACGATAGATGTGTCGAGCTGTTTGTGAGATGATATCATAAGCAACTTGAATGTCTTTCTCTGTAGCGTGTTCTGCACAAACACAGAAACGAATCACGAAAAGTCCATTTAACGATGCTGGTACCATGTGAATACGACCAGAAGAATTTAGTCTTTAAATAATGGTCATGAGGGCACATCAGAATGGAACAACGTTGAACGGGATTTTGAATTATTTCAGAGTCCAAAAAATTATTTGGGATATCACTCAGCAGATAGAATGCCGAGTCTACCCATTATATTTTAGGTTTCTTTCCAAAAGTTACCTGGAACTCAACACTTCTTTTTGTTTTCCTAGCAAAAATTATAATTACAATGAAATTTGAAAACCTGGTAAGCAGTGCTTGATTCACTTCGTTTGAAGCAATCATACGAAAACAAACCAAACCAAGGATTACATCACCAACAATTTCGAAAATATCATCTGCTTGAATCAATTGTTCAAATAACTTCGCCAAACGACAGTGCTAAAAACATGGGAAAAAATCATTAATTAACATACTACCAGATGGGATTCACATAGATACGAGGTCATACTTTTCGAATTCCAATCAGGAGATTTCTATAAAACTTCTGTAGGTTTTTTTAGTGACAAAATTTCAATTTAGTTGACTTTATAGGATCCATCATTGATGTTATTTTCCATTGTGATATTAACTTTTCACTACACCCTCTTTCACGCGATTTTTCTATCTCATTACACTTCAATTGTAACTGATATCAAGGAATACGCCCAAAAGATTTGACTTCTGACAATTGCGAACCACTTGGACAATCGTGATTTCGAAATGCTTATTGAAAAATATCTTACTCTGCGAACATAGTTTTGCAGTCCTTCGACGCCATAAATTCGAATTACAAACCACAATTTAAGTGATCGAAAACGACGACTGAGTGGTATACCCCAGTGACGATAGTCAATTGCTTTGTCTATAACAATGCAATAAAAAAATATTAATTTATCTAAGATGGCGAGAAATCAAGGAAATTGTTTTTCGGGCAGCATAAGAATACAATAGAAAAGTTCAAAATTTCAATGGCTACATCGAGATTTTCTAGAAAATAGTAAGTTGATGGAATAGAAAAAAAGATTTTAACGAAATTGGATTTTTTGAAAATATTGTGATTTCAGAATTTATCCTGAAAAATGAATGCCTGTCCAATTGTGTTGCAAATACAGCGGGTCAACAACTAGCGCTTGCGTCAATTTGTAGCGGTCTTTTACCCTAAAAAAATTATGCATAATATCCATTAGTAATTCAGGAAGATGTAAAGAATTTTATACAAATTTTTTTGCTAATTTGGACTATATATATGTTATAACTATGATATGCTTAAAATGAGATCACTTGAAAGCTTGCCATATTTTCTTAGAATTTTATGAAAACAAATACTTTTTAAAAAAGTAATTTCGCTTAACAATTTATTGAAATTACCACATTGTAGAGCAGTCAAAATTGATAAGCATGAATTTATTAGGATTGACGTTGAAACTCATTGCATATTCGATTCCCTCCATCAATGGCCGGAATTCTGGACAAATCATTGCACTTCCGCCATATGCTCCATCCACGTGTAACCATATGTCATTTTCTTGACAAATAGGACCAATTTCGGATAGAACATCAAAGGAGCAACAAGACGTTGTGCCAAGGGTAGTAGAAACAAAAAATGGTATTAAGCCGAGATTACGATCTTCCTGAAAAGTTCGATTTTTTAAGCAACATGACAAGTTGTTGTCTTGAAGTTTGTTTACAATATGTAATAGATCGAGATTTCGCTAATTCGCTGCAGATCATAAAATATGCGAATAAATGCACAGAGTTCGATTTTGAAGACGAATTCTTGAAGCAGCACATGCCTCTATTGCCATGCGTAGTGTCGTGCCACGTAAACGGAACTTTGAATCAGTATCCAAAATTTTTAACTTGACCATTGCGATCATACAAGCTTTCTCAACGGATGAATGAGCCTGCAAATCGCTTATTTAGTTATTCATTTAACATTAAAAACCTAATTAAAATAAGAAATCGAGGAAAGAAAATGGATCATTTACTTCTTTAGAACAGTATGCAATTAATCTTGACAGTAGCAGTCCTTCTTCAACAAATGGGAAACGCTGTTTAAGCTCTTTAAGCACTTCAAATCGTGCTGCCAATAACGAAATAAAATTGCATTCACTTGCAGAACCCTGAAACATTGCAAAATAAGGTTAAATTTTCCGAATTTTAACTCAAAGGAAACAATGAGAACTAAAAATTGTTGCAAACAATGCTCAAAAATTGTGAATCTGAATTGTAAAATAAATTATTTTGACTTATTTAAATTGATATCGTGATACCATAACATTCTTTATGACAAGATTTACCTGTATCGCCCCGCCACCTTTTCCATTTTCGGTAAATGGCAAAAAATCACCTGGCAAACCGATCATTCTACCAAACCAATCCAACATTATCATTTCCAACTCTGTCATCGCAGGACATGCAGCCTGAAAAAAAAAAATTAATTAGCTGGTTTTCGAACGTGTTTTTTATTGTTTTTTAAGGAAATAAAACGCTATGAAATGAAATTCACCCAAGAAAAGCCAACTGCACCGATAGCATCTGAAATCATATCAGCGAAAAGATTTGGAAAAGCATTTCCAGCCGGAAAGTAAGCATGAAATCGAGGGTGTTGCCAGTGCGTGACCTGAAAATAACTTAAAGACTATTGGGAAATATAGATTTGTTCCTTCCAACAAAATCTTTCGGATTAACGATTTTTTACATTTTATTTTGGAATGGGCACAAATGTTGTAAACATTAACTTTACCCCTGGCATAATATATTTGTCGAAATCTCTAATAACATCCTCAAATGTTTCGGCATGTTGAGGTGCTGTATCAGGTAACAGATTACGCAGATATCCGGGTTCGATAGCTGGTATCACACGTCTTTTATGTATATTTTCAATATAATCCGCGATATAGTCCACCATTTCCTTACCGTATTTCCGGAATTCGGTGCTACTCATACCATCCGTTTCTAGATTGAAGTAATAAACATTCTGTATGGTCGTTTAAATTCAGATGCTGACAAAAATTTCAAACACCATGCTAACAAATAACTGCGCAACTTACTTTTCGCTGACCACATCTTGTTCGCCATCTATGAATTTGGGAATGTTCACTCTCACCAGTCCCTAAATTAGCTAATTCAACAATGGAGCAATAGATATTAAAATAAGAAGTTGACTTATTGAATAAGAGCAAATAAATTTAAGTAGCTTGTTTTCAATTCTTAAAAAATCCATTAGTTTTTGCTCGACTTTATAAAATAGTTAAAAGAGTGATGAAAAAATGAAAAGCAAAAAGCAGCATTTGCATTATCAGCATAATTGAATTGGCTTTCATTACATATCTGTTTGTGACAGATATTTAAATTGCAATCTAAACTTGAGTGTATTTTGATGCTCTAAAATTCATGTTTTTTAATTGATTTATTCTTTCTAAAATACTAGAAAAGACATTGAAAAATCTGACAAGCTTTGTTTATAATTTTAAAAAAATATATATAAGCATAAAAACTTTATCGGCAATAAGAAAGTTGCGCAATTTAATAAGTTGAAAGATTAAGTTAATCTTTCCCTAAAACAGATAAAAAAGCTGGAAGCTTTTTTAAAAAATAAAAAAATTTCTAAAACTTGAGTTAAAAATACAAAGACAAAAACTTTTTGCAAATGATTAAGACTTTTTATATAATATTGTTATGCTCATCAAGCAATAATTCCAAGAACTAAAAAAGATCTGGATAGAGTAGTTTGATATAGTTGTACTCAACATGGATCATATTTTACTAATGTCAAGTTAACAATTTCATGAGTGATTAAAATTAAGAAACATCAAATGAAGTATGTATTTAGAGGCTTTTTATTGAAGATCGGAATCAATGTCAATGCAATATTTTTCCGTTATATAAGTGAAAATCTTCATGGATGGAGAATCACACAAAACAACTGACATTTATTCGTGTTTAAAAAACAGCTATCATTAAAACTAAAATCGTAGAAATTACAATTATTATCAAGGTGAGTAATGTTTGCAGTGGTAGCTGTTGCTCATTCTATTTATATCTTTGCTCTCTAGTTGATGTTTATTTTCGTTTGGGCTAGACAAAATCTTTAGGTTATGCTTAACGAGAAATCATAGATATATCTCGGTACACTGCTACTTCGACAAGTTCAAAATGAAATAGAGCTTTTCAAATTCTCACAAATATACGGATAATACCAGCGGAATATTTATGAATTTGTATTTTAATAATGGCATTTAATTGAACCAGCAATTTCTCATAAATATATGAATAAAATTAAGAAGGAGAATTTTTTTTAATTACACAAAACAAAATCAGCTAATGCTATAATTAATGCATGATTTAATTTATGTTCCATCGATAGCTCGTAAACAATAGTCTAAAAAATAGTCAAGCATAGTGAATAACCAGGTATATGTTGAAGGAAGCATGGAAAGTGTAAAATGGCAAAGAAACCCACAGTTCCTAGTTTTTTTAATTGCAGATGAAAGATAGGAGAAAGGGTCCTTGTAGAAGGACTGATTTGTTGCAGTTCTGATTTTATAATAGTTACATTTGCAACTGAGATTAAAAAAGCAAATTTTACATTCATTCATTTTTCATATTGTTGGTAGAAAGCTGTATGGAGTGCAATAGACTTCATAAGATTATGTTATACCAATAGATACTTTGATAGCTTATCAATTTAAGCTAATCGGCATTTCAGCATATTATGGATTTCAAAGTTTAAATAGTATAAATGAACTTTCATGAACTGTAGAATACGATCAAGTTCTATATTTACTAACGCATCGTTCGCTACGAGTTCTAAAGATAATCGAGTATTGGTCTTTCCATCTTTTTCGGTCTAACACGGTCAAAACTTCCTTTTACACCACATGTCATGACTGTCATTGTGAGGTGACCATCATTGTGAGTAACACATTGCTGTATTTCATTCCTAAGGACGATCGCATAGATTGGAGGAGTACCTGTAGACGAAAATCTTCTTTCTTTTCTTCGCGTACATCGCTGCTGATTTATTCAAGGACGATTGGTGGATTTCGATTGATGGAAATGACCATCAATTTGTTCATTTGTGTAAATTGCCGAAATTTCACGTCTTTTCACTTCAACATTATCGGCTTTAATGGAAAAAAAAAAAGAGATCCCACGACATGACAAGTTGTACCAATTTAATCTTCTCGAATTCTTCTATCCGATTCTTCCTCATCTCCATCATGGCTACTCTTCTGGTATTTTCCTTTAATTATTTTACATTTGATATCATTCAGTGTCAGCAATGTTTACTGTTTATTTGAAAATAAACAGGCGAGTGATTTCGCCGTAGCGATCGATTTTTCCCGTTCAAATATTGAACTTTTATTGTGCTCTATCTAAGTGTAATTAAAGCTAGAAAAGCCACTATTGAATCTAGATAGCAACAAATAGTTCCAACTTACGATAAGGAGGCTTTTTTTATTTCAAAATATATGAAGCAGTTTTGCATACTTCGACGTTTATGTAATATTTCAAAAATTTGCAATTTCATCGTCAGCCTAATGCTTGAAAATAGTCTCATGGTTCCACTTATCGAGTTTTGATCTGCGGATGAAGTTACCTGTTTGTGAATATAATGATTTCCTGATAATCATTAAATAGAATGAATTTGAAATTTTTCCAATAAAATGCTATTCTTACAAATTGTTCAAAGTTTGCAGCTTCTTTTTATTTAGGACAATGAGGAATATATTGAAAAGTGAAATGAAAGACGAAATTTATTTGCAAGGATTTCAAGATTTCATTAAAAGAATTTCAAATTCCATTTTTTTATTTGCTGATTCGAAATGTAATATTTTTACGGTTAAATTTAATATAAATTTTGTGGAAAACATACAGAAGTGGTAAAACAATCTGGAAGTTTTTTTTTTTTTTTTTTTTTTTTTTTAAAAAAATAAATTTTGAAAATTATTTTAATATTTTAAAAAAAAAAAGAAATAATTT